>NIVC01001054.1:262243-282243 GCA_002269645.1 Macrostomum lignano | reverse complement strand
CCGAGCCCTCGGCCGTCCAGTTCATTCGCTGAGCGTTGGCGGCGGCGTCTGGCGTTTGAAATGGTCGGCCTGCTGCCAGAGGCTGCTGTGCGCGGCCATGTACAACGGGTTCAAAGTACTGGCCTTCTCGTCGGGTGAGTGCAGGGCTTTCTTCATCGCAGCGTGAGAACAGACTGGGCTGAGACTCTCGTTCCTAAGATATTTTTATGTTTGAGATTCTCGCTTGATTCTCACTACTCGTATTAACAAGTAGTGAGGTTCTCTTTCCGATTGGTCTAGATTGAGCCCGTGACAATTGGACTGCCAACAGTTAAGTTTGGGTTAAGAATTACAGTGTATGGTTTAGCTTAGGATTTAAAGGGTAGGTTAGAGTTGAAGTTAGGGTTTATCTAAGGGTATATATTATGGTTTAGGTTAGGGTTCAGGAATTAGGTTTAGGTTAGGGTTCAGGAATTAGGTTTAGGTTAGGGTTCAGGAATTAGGTTTAGGTTAGGGTTCAGGAATTAGGTTTAGGTTAGGGTTCAGGAATTAGGTTTAGGTTAGGGTTCAGGAATTAGGTTTAGGTTAGGGTTCAGGAATTAGGTTTAGGTTAGGGTTCAGGAATTAGGTTTAGGTTAGGGTTCAGGAATTAGGTTTTGGTTAGGGGCGCCAGCAACAAGAGGCGCCAGTACCAAGGGGCGCCAGCACCAAGGGGCGCCAGCACCAAGGGGCGCCAGCACCAAGGGGCGCCAGCACCAAGGGGCGCCAGCACCAAGGGGCGCCAGCACCAAGGGGCGCCAGCACCAAGGGGCGCCAGCACCAAGGGGCGCCAGCACCAAGGGGCGCCAGCACCAAGGGGCGCCAGCACCAAGGGGCGCCAGCACCAAGGGGCGCCAGCACCAAGGGGCGCAAGCACCAAGGGGCGCCAGCACCTTCGGTGAAACTTAGCAAACTATAAAGAAAAAGTGCGTAGCGAAAGGCAAAAGAACAACACAGTTGTTAACGATATTCGAACAAGCTGCAAGATTTATTTCATTTTATAAATAACATTTGATTATATAAAACACAATAGCTGCAGTAGCTGTTTATCGCATGCACTGGCAGTACGCTCGTACATAAGCCAAGGAACTGCAGTGGAATTCTCTTCTTTCTAAGAATTTTAATTGATGAGAATTTCTTGCTTCAATTATTTTAAGGGTTTGATGCAAATTGTTGATTGATTTACGATCCTCATATTTTCCTATTTAGCAACTGGACTGCAGCTTCTCGAAGAGTTCAACAGTCCTCACAGCAGCATAGCCTACGGCGCTGACTGGGTCGGCAGCTTCTCCGAGTCTGACAGGCAGCTTGTGGCCACCTGCTCATTCTATGATCACCTGCTGTGCCTGTGGAGTCACAGCTTTTAACCTGTGACATTGTCTTCTTATTGTTGATTTAATAAGTTTGAAATATACAATAAACTGCATTGTTCTATCTGGCTAATAATCTATTAATATGGAATTTACTTTTCTTGGTATTTTGGTATTTAAGGAATTGCGTGGTATTAAAAGGAGTATTTAGAGAAAATAACTTTTACTACCACTGAATAAGACATGGTTAGAAAGGTGCTAAATGTTTTTATTGTTCTTTTAGATTCTTGTCAATTATTTTGTCAGCAATTGGAATTCAGTTTTTAGTGCTCATTTCCCGACCTCTCAAAGTACATGAAGTCCTGAAATTGAAACGGGGGTTGACCATAGTGTGTGCGGGAGTTTTTTTAATTCAAATGAAAATATTAGACGCAACATCCGCATGAATGCGCCCACCACTCCACTGCATCCACCACCTCACCGCACCCACCACCCCACTGCACCCACCACCCCACTGCACCCACCACCCCACTGCACCCACCACCCCACTGCACCCACCCCCTCACTGCACCCACCACCTCACCGCACCCACCATCCCACTGCACCCACCGCCCCACTGCACCCACCACCCCACTGCACCCACCACCCCACTGCACCCACCACCCCACTGCACCCACCACCCCACTGCACCCACCACCCCACTGCACCCACCACCCACTGCGCCCGCCACTAACTGCACCCACCACCTCAACACACCCAGAATTTTTGCGCAAATTTATCCACAAAAGATAAAATCTACTCACGATGAGAAAGCAGGCTCCGAGAATTGTGGCCTTGATGTCAACATGCAGGTCCATAGGGAACGTAATACCAAAGTTGTCGGCATCCGTGAAGTACTCCTGCAGTAGGTTCGACCACTGCCTAGAGACCTTGCCGATCTCGTTATTGCCGTCCGTAGTCATTAGCTGTGTAGTTAAATAGTGCAAAAGTAGAAATGTACTTTTGTCAATGTATACTTTCGTCACGTTAGTCAAGGTGGTGTCAATCAGGTTGGGTAAATTTCTAAGAATACATCCTGTTCCAGCTCAGCCGGAAGTACTAAACTTTTCGCATTTTTAATCGGTCGCGATTGTTTATCAGCGATACTCGTTCATGTACGCATTACAGAAAAGAAAGTCACTAACCGCGAACGGTATGTCATCGCCAGGGCAGTGGCATGCGCAGTAGCTGGGCCCTCGGATCAGCAGCACCGTGTTGCCCTGGGCATCCTGGATCGTGTAGTTCGCGCTGCACCCTTCGTACACCTGCGTGACCGTACCAACCATTCTGCCTGGCGGTGCCTCGACGGTGACTTTGTCCAGGCAGCATTTTGCGCAGGAGAAGCACTGGCCGTAGCACATGCACTTGTAGGGCCGGCTGATGTGGATCACCTCCTGGCCTGTGTTGTCAGTCACCAGCATCTCGAACGGGCGCTGGGCGCCGAGGCACTGACGATCGCAGGTGCTGGAATCTGGAGGGAGGGTGAGGCTTGAACTGACGATTGATGCTTGATAATTCTTTTGTGTGTGTGAAGTTGGAGATTCTTTCAGCACCTCATTGACACTTTTGTTCAATTCCGGAATTGCAGAATGCGCGCCGTGTAGCTACGTCAAAGTACAAGTAAGAACGTGTAACTTCAGTCAGTGCAAATGATATGTCGACTTATGGCAGCACTCCCGCGTTCAAACCCACTAGCTTCAATTGATAATTTTTGTGACATGAAGTTTGGACTGGGAGGTTTGTCGTGTGACTATTGGCTGACTGACTATTAGATATATTTACATGTAACTGACTGATGGCTTGCATATCTAGTTATCTGTATAAACTCACCCTCTTTGGCAAAGAACACCTGCTGACCGACATTGTTGAGCACGATATATTTGTTGGCGGTCTCCCAGCCGATAAGAACTTTCGTTGAAATTGCAATTTGATGATATTAAGTTTTAACGACATATAGTTTCACTTATATAATATTAACAGGATGATTTAGTATAAAAATAATAATAACTATTATTGATTACACCTGCCCTAATTGGGCCAAATGTGCAACTGACAGCTCAGCCGCAGCTATTGCGTGGCGCATTTGAAGGCTGCGTACGACTGTTCAGTCCAAGGACTGGGGGGTCGCCACACACACCCTCAATTACCCCAGCTAATGCTGGCACCCATTTTACAGCTGGGTGAACTGAAGCAGTGCAGAGTTAAGTGCTTTACTCAGGGACACAAATTGTTCCAGTGGGATCGGGAATCGAACTCCCAACTTTTAAGTCGTGAGTCCGACGCTCTGACTACTAGGCTGCAACCCCTCTAGTATCTGGCATTCGCTAAATGCTTTTTGTAGTCTGTGATAGAAGATCTAAAATATTTTTTTTTGCTTTTTTACCAAGTGTTCACATTAATAGCGGCTGGGTTCACACCTGTTGCCAATTATCGCATATCAACTCACTTTCGATCATTTCCTTCTGTTGCTTGATTAGAATCTGATCGAGAGAGGCCAAGTACTGCAGTGCAGGTGGCATCTGCAATGCCTGCTGCTGCACCTGCTGCTGCTGCTGCTGCTGCTGCTGCACCTGCTGCTGCTGAGCATTGTAGGCATACGCATCCGGCGTAGTTTGCTGCTGCATAATTCTGTTGCTTGAATTTCAACTTTCGTTTAACTATAATTTCTTGCAAACGAAATTTCTTTGAGGGCGTTGCTTATGCTTGGCTTTCTCTTTTTGCACTATATAGAGAATGAAGAAAAGATGGAGAGAGAAACAGCACCTCTCAACTTCTGACGTGGCTCCACCTCAAACCTAGACATGAAAACAACAATGTACATCCAATTGGCACGGGTGCATTTCTGTCCAAATTCGGAGCAAGAAAGAAACCCAATTCAAACAGAATGTCTCATGCGCTCGCAGCTTATAGTATGGGTTAGTCTTTCCGCTTTCGAGTAAACTCTTTGCTGTGTATGCAAGCTTGTCTTTAAGAGCAGTTATAACCAGAACAGATTTCGGTCGGTCAGGACCCATGGTCTGTAGCTAGATGTTTCTGTTTTTAGAGAACAATTTTTCTCTTCTGAATTAGCCAACTAAAATGTACGCACAGTAGCCACAAGTGACAGGCAGTTTTTCTTTTGTCAGTTTTAGCCAAGTATATATTCTCGCTGCTGAGTAAACCTACCCAGGCCTTGTGCTAGCTAAACAATTTTGATGGAGTAACCATGAAAGTTTCTACTTTTCGTCACAAGAATTGCGCTCCAAAGCTAGACGAATTACAGAGAAGCTCAACTTTCTGCCACCTCTTTAAGTTGGCATCAACCTGACCAATAGGAGATAGCTTTAGTGACGCCCACCAAAAGACAGGGCCGCCCACCGAGAGACCGGGGCCTCTCAACAAGAGACGGGGGCGCCCACTAAAAGACAGGGGCGCCCACCAAGAGACCGGTGTCACGTCTTAAAAAAATTCTGCCTTGTTTTATTCGGCTGAATGAAATAAGACGACAAACGTATTGGCCAAATTACTTTTCAGTTATCCAAACTCATTCGGTCATTTTGAATTCTCTCACAGAGCAGAAACTATCTTATGCCTTATTTTATTCGTCTTAAAATATTCCGACAACATTGCGAGTAGACAATAAATTATTACTGCAAAGTATACATTGCAACAAAAAGACAACAACAATCCAGAACTGAATGAAGTACTCGTACACAAAATTAGTCAATGGACATTATAATGTTATAAGGCATAATGTGAAATATATATTAACCGTAAATAGCTAATTTAGCCTGTCCTTTAGATAAATCCTGCACATTTTGCAAACATACACAAAAAATTACGAGCATATGTTGAATTATCAAATTTCCTTATCGATTAAGTCCTATACGAGCTTTCAAAATCTCCCATTAAGTTGACATTGGTCTAAAGCACAAAGTTTCTAGTGAGTCAAGTTAAAAACCTTTTTTAGTCTCTAGTTCATACGAAGCATTTCGATTTTTTTAATTAGAAGCCTAAAACTACTGTCAAATAATAGAAATTCAAATTCTGTAGATCACCTATTCGTGGTATTTTTTCCGGTGGCGGCCATTGATCGCTGTAAATCTCCCTTAGTTGTTGCTTAGGACACGTTCGACCGTGTAAACCTTGGCGCACCATGGTGTCTACAGTTTGCCGCGTTTCCGATCGTCGCGGTCAAAGTTCCGCAGCAGCACCTTGTCTCCGGTTTTGATGCTGAGGCTGCTGGCAGACGCCAGACGCTGCTGATGGTACTGCTGCATAGCTTGCTGCGCCCGACGGATGCGTCGACGCATCAACTCAATGGTCCGCCCACGCGATTCTGCCTTTCTCTCTACATGACGAATCGTGACGTCACCGACCATGGCAGCGTCTGCTGGTCCGATGCTGTCATGGGGAAGTCTTGGTTCGTTGCCGAACACGGCCTTGTAAGGCAAGACGCCAGCTGTCGAGTGCACGCGACTGTTGTACGCCAGAACTGCGCCATCGACATAATCATCCCATGCCGCAGAGTCAGAGTCCTGGTCGCAAATTTTGCGCAGAGCTGCGACTAAGCTCTGGTTGAGGCGCTCGCACTGACCGTTGGTCTGAAAGAGCATTGTCAGTTATTTAATATCGAATACGAATTTATTCGAATTAAGACTTATAATTGAGAGAGCATGTAAGGGAAAAAATATTCACCTCACTAACCTGGGGGGGGGATAAGCAGAGGTTCGTCTCTTATCAATCCTCTCAGACAAGCAGCTCTTCAGGTTGTTGTTGAACCCTTGTCCCTGATCGGTCAGCAAGATGTCGGGCCGGGAGAAGACGCAGAAGGCCTTGTACAGCTGTTTTGCGGCTGTCTGTGCGTCGTTCCTGCTGTGCGCTGACGCCAATGCAAATTTGGTAAATTTGCAGCAAATTGTCAGCAGGTATTGACTCCCAGTGGAGCATTGTGTTGCTAAGTTTACATTAAAATGAATGAGAGTATGCTAGTTTGATTTGATACATGTAACCACAAAAACTATTAATCTATTAATCAATCACCTTTCGAAGATGACTCGAACCTGACGTAGTCAACACAGACAAAACCGAATACTCGTTCGGCCATCAACGGAATTAAAATTGGCGTCAACTGGGGTTCGTTCGCCACGGCCCTCTTGTTGCGCTGGCAGACGGCGCAATTCTGAACGTACGGTAATCTTGCACAGATTTTGTCATGCCGTCCCGATGAAATCGCCCCTGCAGCTTCGATAGGGTGGACTTTATCCCCTGATGAGCTCCTCCAGTCACAGAGGTGTGATTCTTAAATTAATCGACACCGTTCTTCTTGATCTTCCACCTCCAGGCGACACTCACTTGACCTATGGCGCTTCTTCTGACTATCATCCCGAGCTGAGAGCTGATAGAACAGCTGCTGGCCCTCGTGCCTGAAGTTGCGCGCTTCTGCCGAACCTTGCTTTTGAAGTTGTTCTTCTCCTTAGTTGTTGTCAAAGACGCAGGGACGTCGTATGCGCCACTAAGCAAGTAAAGTTTTATGTCGAAATACGCGACAGACATGTTTTTGTATTAGTACCTCAAAATAAGAAAGCCAAGTGCACGAAGTCCAGTTTAGTCGAAATATTTAAACTTGCAGTTATTTATAGGCAACGTATTGCGTCACAAAATGTACAATTGTACGTATACTGCATAGATTTTGATGTACTGAATGTCAGAGGACTTTAAAATTTTGTCAACAGACTTGCGGACGAGAATGCGTGGCTATAAATTTTCAGCAGTGTTTATGTAGGTGATATCAGATCACGGCTTAAACTGTGATTATTGACAGGTTTTTAATCTCGTAAACCCCAGAGAGAAATCAGCCTAGGAGTGTGCTTGGCATGACTTATGTCGTGCCGTATTCAATCTGGGCCCAGATAAAATAACGCATCCAAAGTTATTCAGCCGAATACTTTTCTGCCTAGGATAATGGTTGGCATAACACCGGTGCCGCCCATCAAGAGACAGGGGCGCACACCAAGAGACAGGGGCGCACACCAAGAGACAGGGGCGCATACCAAGAGACAGGGGCGCCCACTAAGAGACCGGGTTGCGGCACCCTCCAATTAGAATTCCTGCTTACGCTTACGCCTCTGTCAATTTAAGAATTCATTTTGAAGCGTTTGAAAACAGACTCATATCTGCCCAATCAGAATTACCATGTTGTCGTGTTGTTATTTTTACCGTTTGAAATATGATTCACAGTCTTTTTTAGAAGCGTCTTCACTTAATGATTAGGCAGCTGCATGTTCATTACGAAGACAAATTTGAAGTGCTAATCAGCAGTCGAAATAAGTAAAGAGCTACGCATCCAAATCAATTTTCCATGACAAACAGCTCGGACTGGGTTAAACAGATATCTCATCGAAAATTTCTACAATTAGAAAAGTCTAGAATAATACAGCTTGCTGTTGTTAACTAGGGTGAGCCCGGTGAGGGCTTTAACATCTGAATTTCGCAGATTCAGGAATTCACTTTAGATAGAGATACTTTTCAGTACGCTGTATATATATGGTTTCATTGTTGGGCATTCTTGTCATTCAAATCGCCTTGTGACTCGTCGTCTGGGTCTCCTCGCTTGTCCCCTCTTCCTTCTTGAGCGTCTTGCTGCCGATCGCTTTGTCTTTGAACGCTGATCTGCCTAAAAATATCCAAGTGACGCAGATGCCTGCCCACTATAGTGTTCCTTGAGTTGTACTCGGTTGCCTTGAAGCGGAGAACGGAGCATGGTGCTTTGTGTTCGATTTGGACCAGTGCAAATTGGATTTAGACATAATTGCGCAATCGCTAGCATCCAGGAGTTTTCTATTCAACCATATAGTTTGAAGCTTGCATTTACCTGCTAATATATAATTAGCTATACCGTAAATCATGTCAGCCAGGTGCGATGGCATAGACACCTGCATTCTGATGACTGCAGCACTTGTTAAAAGATTTTCTCCCCTAACGTTTCTATTTCATTTTTGCTACTAACTTGGAATTGGGTGCTCAAAAGAGTGAATAGAGGTCATTTCCTTTCCCAATAATAAACAAGCGACCCCCCATCTCTTGTGCACTCACATTGCTCATCCAGAGTCTTGCGCAAAGGGAGCCGGAAGCCAAAGCCAGAATCATTTGCTGCTTCGTCACTTTGAAGCCGCACAGGTGCTTCTCAAACAAAGACACAACCGGCCCGATTTCATTAACCAGCTTCGGGCAGTCGACTATTTGGCCGTTTGCTGCTGTGACACCCAGGCAGCGAGTCTGCACAAGCTTGTCCACAGCCAGCGACTTGGCCGAAGCCACCGTCAGGGAGTTGTCGTCGCCCTCCGGACACCGAATATAGCCCAGAGATGCACCTGCCGCCTCCTCCAGCTCTGGTGTGACAAGCTGACCCATTTTGAAGAGAGCAGCGGCTCTGAGGTAGGCTTTGCCGACCTGAGCGCTGTCTGGAATCTGGCGCTCGACGTCCGACAAAAGCTGAGTCAATCTGCCAGACCGAGACCCGACCGGAGCTTCACTCCTGATGCTTAACCAAAGCTCAGTTGCCGTCTGCATTGTGGAAGCGTATTTTGTCAAGCTGAAATCACTGCATTCCAGTAACTCTACTGCTAGAAGGTAGTAAGAGAGAAACGAAAGGAGAATCACGTTGACCTCAAATTTAGGCAGAGACTCTCTGAACGGTTTCAGGTCGCTGAGCAGGTTGTCTGCTGACTGACGGACGGCTGCTACAATCCTCGATTTTGAGTCGTGCTCTCGCTTGAAGAACACTCTGGCGTCACGCAAGAAAAAATGTCTCATGCAGGCGTCCTCGGAGTCTGAGCTCTCCATCATTGCCACGAGAATGTCCAACGACTGCTGCACCAGCGCCAGCAGGTTGTCCGACTTCCAGTCCTTCGCCGGTGTCTCGTCGAGCATGTAGAACAGCAAGTTTTTGCCAACGTACGTCTTCAGACCGCTCACTCGGCTGCCGATCACCCTCTTGATGAGGAACTTGACGAGGATGAAGAACTGACCCTGCACGGTGGTGAGATGCTGCATGACGGACCTTTCCAGCAGGGTTGTGCTCACTCGAAGTCGGCTGCCCTCTAGACCGGGCGGCGCACTGCTGACGGCGTGGCACCTTGGCGTCTCGCCCAGCACCTCTTCTCTGAGCGCCCTCATGATGTCATCGGAAATGCAAGTCCTGTATCCGGGCCGCAGCAGCTCGATGTGAGGGTAGCCGCAGCAGGAATGCGCCAAAATCAGGTCGATTGCAGGCAACATCCGCGACACTTCCAATGCGATATTCGGCGCTAAAACTGCATTTTCAGGACACATGTAGATGATAAATTTCGTTTCTGTACATATCTAAATTTCATATCTATTGCATTAGTATGATATTATAGCGAGAATTTCCTTACTGCGAACGCGCGCCTTGACGTGCCCGTCCTCGTACTCCGCAGGCTCAGTCAGCTGGCAGTCGTTGTGTCGAAATTCGGCCCGCTGTCCGTCAGCGACTTGCGGGTGAATGTGGATTTGCTGGCTCGCGTCTGTCATGATGTACGTCACGTCGATGTCGGAGTCTGGAGCGACGTCTCCATTGATGCAGCACAGGTTGGAGCCCCAGCCGTCAGCGTAGCTGCCAAAGATGTGGCAGCTTTTAGCCAGCAGTCGGCCCAGCTCCTCAGCTGCCATTGCGAGGCCGCTCTGCACCGCTGCGTTTGTTGAGCGAAACCCGGCAGTCGCCATGGCTGAGGACAGCGATCGGCTGTGAGCTGCGAGGTCGTGCGCCATATTTAAATACCTCACGTATAGGGACTTGCGAAGTTTTTCGTTGGAACAATTTTTGTTGCCTTTTGCTGTCAAACTTTTATACACTTATAGAGCTCTGGCTTTGCTCACAAATACAGAGTTGGATTGTACAGTATTTGGGATCCAGGGCTCAATTTCGGGTTATTTACCTGAAACTGGCAACATTCCTCTTTTTCGAGTGCTTTGCTCAAACGCGCGCTTGATACACTATGTCAAGGTTCCTTGCTGAGTGCACGCTATTTTCATATTCAGGCCTCTCTGTTTGCCTAATTTCATAAAACTTATTTATTAATATATTTTCTACATAGAAACGTGTAGAGCACGTTTAAGACCAGTTCAATGAGCACGAGAAGCTGATTGTCGTGCCGCATCCGTCCGAGAGGAAACAAAAGAGGAGAGAAGAGAGGAGAAAGAAAAGCAGAGCTGAAAAGAGACGAGCAGGCCGGATTGCTATTGTAAAGTTTAAAAAGCACCTGAGGGGGCCGGATAGAGAGGCTTTGCGGGCCGGAAATTGCTGACCCCTGATCTGACTCATGCCTTGGACGAATTGCGCCTTCTTGCGCATCAAGCGTGCTTCCTGGCTCTTATTTAGGCTTCCCTTCCGGTGCCAAAATTAATAAGGCTCCATGTATTGAAATCAATACACTCCTCTTAGCGAATTTATGTCTGTAGACCATATTTCACCTTGTCAGCAATATTTTACGACAGGAAAATAATTACTGCATGGTTTAAATAGCATCGCCCAATCTTCGGATTGTCGCATACAGAGTTAAGGATTGAAAGCTGTTGCAGAGTGAACACTGATGGTACATCATCACAAAATCAATTATTACATTTGATATGGGTTTGTGAAGATTACCAATTATTTAATTTAGCATGTTACTCTGCTGTATTTTATTGATACGTAGTTGATATGTCAAGGTTTCATTTTCTTATTGTTTTTTATTTCATAAGTCCGAAGTTATAAATACTCACAAGTGGCATTAGCTAAAATTTTTATTTTGTTCCCAGAATTGCGGTCTGGATGTAGTGGGCGTTTAGACACTAAACACTTGAAGTGTATATATGTGTCTTGCCTGTTGCTGTCTAGAGGCCTTCAATAGGAGCGCTGCCACCAGTGAAGTACAGGCTTCTGCGATGTCGACTGGAGATGGCCTGGTAGGTCTCCTGGCGCAGGGCGGTGACCTCTAGGTGCCGCTTTCTTAGAAACTAGTTCTCGTAGCGTAGGTAGTGCTGCCACCAGCTTCGCAGAGTCGCAGCCTTCGGTGAGGTGCTGAGCTCGTAGAAGCAAATAACTAAGACGAGAGAAAGAGACTCGCACTTCGTGCAGATTTAGCACTTCTCGCGCAGAGGTGCCCACCGTCAGCAGTCCCTGTCGGGCTAGTGCGGGGTGAGAGCGAAAGTGCTAGCTTCGGGCGATCCGAGCTGGCCTGCTAATTGATAGCAGGAGCAATCAGAGGCAGACACGCGCAAAGTCGGGAGTCTTGGGAGTTCAAACTCAGACGCAAACTCTGTATCACTCTCGGAAACAGCAGAGAAAGCGGGTTGGCAGGTAGGCTGAATGCTGGAAACGCGGAAAGGCGAAAGAGTCCGGAGCAAGGGCTTGTCTGAGCCAAGCCATGAGAGGGGCTGCATTTATAGGGAGGATCGATTGCACCATAGCACGAAAGACCCCCGCTGAGAGTCATGGGTGACTCTGTTGCTATTTTTAGCAACAAACAATCGGGCCCTGCCTCAGAGGAGGCAAGGGGGTCCGGGCGCACGTGATCTCCCCATAAACACGAGCCCAGCGTACAATGATGAAATCATTGCACTTTGGACTAAAGAAGGAAGTCACATGACAAGGGGAAAAGGCCCAAAAGTGAAGGCACTCGTGACCTTGGGACCGGAAAACGGAATGGCACTCCAAATTTGGAGATGCCAAACAGAGAACGAAACAGAGGCAGGCCAGACCAAGCTGTCTGGGCACTGCAAAACGAGAACACGAGGCAAACGGGGACAAGCAGACAGACAGGCAAACGGGCAAAGGACAGGCCAGAGGACAGGCGGGAAGGGACAGGCAACTGCCCAGCGGCAGACAGAAGCCTGGGGCGAGGGCGAGGGAAGCAGCTGACTAGTGCGGCGCCTAACTAAACTAGCGACTCACTACACACTCCTCTCTCTCTACTTTCTCATCAACTGGTGAGCCCGACGTGATTCGACATTGGTTAAAGTACTCGTCGGACAACTCGTGAACTAACAGGAGTGAGTTACTGTTTACATGTACATCAGGGGTCGGAAAACATTTTTTCTTCAATGCGAGATAGAGAACCCAGTGCATGACTGCAGGCCAGAGACGATGAGAGAGATAGGAGAAAAGAGAGGAGAGAAAAGAAGCGGTAGGATAATGGGGAGAAGAGAAGGAGAGGAGAGGAGAAAAGAGGAGAGAGGAGCTGAAAAAGAAAGAGAGGAAATTAGAGAGAGAGAGAGAGAGAGAGAGAGAGAGAGAGAGAGAGAGAGAGAGAGAGAGAGAGAGAGAGAGAGAGAGAGAGAGAGAGAGAGAGAGAGAGAGAGAGAGAGAGACTTCGTGGGCTGGATTTTGCCAACCAAGCGCTGAACGTGAAAATTACTTTTTCAGCAGAAAAAGGAACTCAGCAGAAAATAGGTATTGATTGAGCTGAAGGTCGACTCAAGGCCGAAAAGATTGTGTATAAATACAATCGAAAAATCCGAGATGAAATATCAGACTCGGAGCAGCCTCCAAAGATCTTGAGCTTGCTGGAGCAGCTAAGCAAGGCTACATCTCTGAGGGAAATACCGTTCGGTAAGCCTTTGTTCGAGTCTTCGTTATTTGTTTATTGAGAGTGTTGTGAGCCCCGTCCTCCGGAGCAACGCCTACAGCTTTAACCTGTCAGGAAGCTGCGACCCCCAGGTCCCCAGTCAGAGCTCCCGTCCCGCGCCCTAGGGAGAAGCAGAAAAAGGGCAGTAACTCGCGAACACGAACTTACACACCGTAGCCGATGCAGTTCGCCGTGCACTTTTTATGGTAGATCGACGAGTCGTTTTATTCAATAGCCAACGGAGGCGGACCAACGCGCGCAAGGGAGGAGTCTGCCCTCCAGACAGCGAATATATATTTTTCATTGGTCCTACGCGTACATGAATATAACTTAAGAACAAATGTACGGTACAGCAGGGGAGGTGGGGCGGGGTGGCGTGATCGGCGTACGCATTGATTATTGATTGGAGGGGTGGGGCAGACTGGAGGGTTGGGGCGGGGCAGGAGGGCGAGAAAGGGCACGATTGCACAACATCCTCCCCTCCTTAAAAAGGCGAGTCACAAGAACAAAGACTGAATGGAGACAAAGACAGGATTCGATGAGTTGGACAGATACGACGGCGCAATGAGGATAAACGCGAATAATTTATAGCACGACAACGAGATTTATGACGAGCAGTCTTTGCGTTAGCAACATTCGAATAATGAAAACACGAGTTTGACGCATATGAAAAATGTACGAGTGTTGAGGAAACGCATTTTGGACGATAAATGTTAGAGAAATAAACGCGAAAAATAAAAAAAGCAAGAACTTCGGGGTGACAACCGCAACGAAACGAAAAAATTGCACCACTGTCTACCGATGTTACTTTAACGTTGAAAACTTTCTTGCGACATGAAAGTAAAGCAACAGTTTAATAATGTCAAATTGTCAATTGAAAAAAAACATGAACCAAAAAGCATGATGAAAAATACACTAAAATGAAGTAAATCAGGCCGAATGGGCTGCGCCGGACTCCTACTCGACTCCAACACGACGGACACCCGACGATTCGCGAGCCGACTCGACGATTGGCACTCTGGCACCCGAAGTCGCTTGCTGACGCCGAAAACCGGTGATGTCGCTAGGCCCTGGTCATCGCTGTCTGCCACCGTGGCTGCTGAACCTCCTTCGTCGGGCTGCACATGCCTCGCCAGCAGAAGTCCTTGTACCGCGACTCTCGGTCGTACTGGAGATGTCCTGAGCGTTGTCACTGGCGCCGCTGATGCTTGCTGGAGCTTGCCTGACACCACCGCGATCACTGAATTTTGTTCCCAGGCTTAAGGTCTGGAAGTGGGAGTTTTCGAGTGACTGATCACCACCCGATTAAACTCTTTAACCGCTCAATTGGCAGAACAGTTGAGAAACGTATGCAGCAGCACCAAACTGCTGCTGACGTTACATCACAACAGCGTCATATCTGCCCAAACAATGCCATCATGGTACTTCATCATCCACAACGATTCACTCCATGAGGCAGCCACACAAGTACAACACCTGCTGGCCGATTCCGTACGACCGCCAACTCCGTCTGTCATATATCTTCTACCTCGCAGGACAATTAAGCGACTTCCTCGACTGACATCACACCTGAAGAGATCTGCCTAGGCTTTCTGGATGCAACCGAAAATCAACCGAGTGCGTCCCGCGATTTAACATTACAAGTACTATGGCTTACCGCGATACTAACCGTTAGCAAAATACGAGTAATATCACAACGACACTGTATGACCTTTTGTGTAAGACAACAAAAAACTCTACTCTGTAGGATTATTACATTGCATGTGTATGTTCTGGCTGGAAGAGAACCATTATATATATATCAACTCACTCTTACGCAACTATATTATTCTGACTTTATTATCCATTACTATATTCCCGCAACAGTTTTTTTCTCATAAAATTCTACTGTATAGAGTAGTTGTGATTTCTTGTTCCGAAAATTGGTCAGTGCGTGTCGACGTTTCTTAAGCTCCAAAATGTCACTTCTTTGTACAGTCCTGACAGTCATCACCTCAAACCTTAAAGACTGTGTCGGTGCAACTGATGAACAGGCAAAGTCAATTTTTACTCTGTTTGAATGTCACGAGGTTAAAGAAACATTGATAACACCATTTTATGCAATAATAGATGCTTGAAATTTGACTGAAACAGTTCTTTCAGTAGACGTGTATTTTAATCAAAATCCCATGCAGATTCTGAGTGAATTATGCATAGCGATTGGGTTTCAGTGGTTACGTACATCAGACAATATATAAGCAGTGATTACCAAATATAATAGCATCTCGAAACGTCTGCATTGTTGCATGCTGCATACACCTGTGAAAATATTGGGCAGAGCGAACACTGCATCACCTCGCGCTTGTCACAGGGGTCGCCCCAGTCGTGGTCGACCATATCGCCCAAGCAGTACATCATATCCATTTGGGTTACGAGTTCCTTGTAGTCCATCGCAAGGAGAGGCTCATCTGGGCTCATTCCTAAATCGTTCATAAAGCCACGGATCAGCGCTTCTTCGTAGCCCGGAACGACCTCTATGCCGTAATGTGAGAAGCAATTGTAGCTGCCACTGACGCCTGTGGCTGCCACAAGTAGCAGCACGACGATTCGAGTCCGAAATTTCAAACTGAAGTTCATTGCTCAATCGGTATTTCAGTGCTTTAACTGATTTTGAAATTACTTAGCCTATAATCACGATACACGCTTGCTTTTATATTGAATTCGACAGCTAGGAAGTATTTCGGTGATTTTTGCAATTAAAGTTTAATGCCAGCGTCTTCAAACTGGAGCGGTAATTAATCATGCACAGTTGGTCGTGCCGGATGTTGTAGCTGCCCGGTAAAATTGCAACACATGCAGCTATTGCCTGTAATAAAATTCTGAATTCTTGAAAATACGGTTGAACTTACTCGTTTTGACCAAAACTTAATTTTTTTAATTAAAAAATCATAGACTGTTTAAATGCATTGATTAGAACGTTACGAGTAAAATAATCTAGTCGATTCATCAAATTTTAAAGAAGAATTTTCTTTGTTTACTCGTGAAAATGATTGACTCTGCGGTATGCTGACGTTGCGCTGACGTGCGGAATTCTGACGCTGTATTGTGCCGCTAAACTATAGAGCTTAGAGTTTTATTACCTGTATGTACGTCTTCCTCCGTTTTATTTAACCATTTTTTTGAAAAAAAATACAATTAAGGGTCCATTCCGATTTCTGCTAGTAGTCCAGATGCTATAAGGTAAAAAAGTCCTTGGCCAGTCCCTGTGACAGTTGCCCAAGGCAATTGAGTTATAGGAGTAACCATACAGATATTATATGCAGTTAAACTAAATAGATTTTAATGGAATTCCATCAGAGTTCTTGCCTTTTCAGTTTAGCTACATGTTAATTTCAATTGATAAGAAAGTTCATAAATCAGTATAGGCTTCATGTACATGTAAGTCCATTTTAATTTTAACCTTTCCAAGCGCGTCAGGACCAAAAAAGCTGCGTTCAGGTGACATAGCTCGTACTGTACAGTATTTACTCTCAAATGCTCTACAATGGATCGAGTCAGCAGCTGCGATCAAGTTAGAATCATTGGGCAGAGCTAGTATTGCAGCTTTTCTCTTTACTTCGTGAATTGTCGTGAAGTGTTCAAGAGATTCCGCAGGATAATTTATTCAACGCAATCCCCGCCCAGTCCGTCATCCAGAGCGGCATCTTCAATCCTAGCTCGGTGTCAGGAGAAATTCCTGCTTTCGCGCCTAATCCTGGCGCCCAGACAAATTGAAGGTGTTCATCAGCGGCAGCAGCCAGCTAGAGTCCGTGTGTAGATGTCGCTGCTGTCAGAAATCTAAGATGACGCTCTCGCCGTTGTCACCACTCGGATCCACCAGTGGGTGCATGACTTCAAAGCACAGGGCAATCCCACTGCCGGCAATCCCACGCCGCTGTCGCCTGTCCTTGCGCAAGGCCCTGCTTGGACTCAACCGCAGGGACATCAGGGCGGTGACCATGGCCCTCTCGGGTCATATAGCTGTTTTGCCAGGCATAGCCACTGCACCTCCAAGGAAAAATCTGTAGAGAAGAAATCTCCATTCTGTCTCTCCGATGTCGAGAAAGCGGAGCAATTTATCTGTGAATGCCCCGCCTTTACTCAGGACAGGCTCACCTACCCGGCTCAAACCCGGACCTCTCCAACGTTTTTAGGCCCGAGAATCTCTGCCAGCTTGTCCGCTACCTAAGGGCTACCGGCCGGGCGAGCGAAAATCCACCTCCTGGACTCTCCGGAGGGGGACTGCGCTGCGGAGACCGGCACCACCGCGGATCTCCCTGCGTGACACCGCAGCACCAGCTGCCCGTGGTCGCCAGGGGTTAGCGAAATGGGCGGCTACGCCTCCCTCGCTGAATCCGGATGCGGGGGGCCCCTTGTGGCTCAAGATGCAACGACGCTCTGCGATTAAATTGCCTGCCGGTTTGACACACTTTTTACCATAGACAACTAGCAGTGACGCTCAAAATGCATGTGTTTTTGCTATCTTGGATTATAAATTGCTTGCTCGTAGTCTCTACTAGCTTGCAAAATGCTATATTAGACTTGCTTTTCACTCTGTCTATGGCCCAAAAGGTTTGTGTGGAGCCAACCATGGGAAAGTAGCAGATTTCAAACTGTACGTCCAGCACGACTGAAAGACGCAAGATTGCTTTCTACTTAGATATTGTACTAATGTAAATTTTGCTTTTGCTTTTGTCTGTTTCACTGGAATCAAAGTGTCAATGCCAGTTATGTTTGTGGTATGCCCCATCAGTTTTCAGGCGCTGTTTCAGCGAATACAACAAGCAGGGTGTAACTGTTCGACGTACCTAGACAAATATAAAAGCAGGTCTGATCCGTAGCTTCATTATCCCATTGAGGATTGAATTACTGGATGAATAAAAACCATAAATTCTTCGTCTGTTAAAATTTGGAGCATAATTTTGCTCCACGAAGCCAGCCATTGCAGTGCATGTTTGTTTGGGATGTGCAAATATTGACACGCCAATCGAAGTCGTCAAAAGTTTTTTTAATTTGATTTGCATAATCATTTACCTAAATAGCTTCTTTTAATCCTATTGTAACCATTTTGCAGGCTTACCGAATGGTTGAGAAAATATGATAAACTCAACTTCTAAAAGCTTGAACAGGGAGAGGGTTTTCTATGAATCAGTGCTGCAGCTTGCAACGCATTTACCATAGACAACAAGGAATCTTCAGTAGCTAATCGGTGCGAGCGGAGGTTCGATTGGCTTAGAAAATAAATTAACTACAATCGTTACGATGTTTTCTGTGATATTAACTACAAATAAATTTGACCACACATCATAAAACACTGATGCATTGTATTTCGGTTCAACAATTGCAGCAGCTGCAATGCTGAACTATCTGAATAAACATGAAGCCCACGCGTGAGCAGGTGTAATTTCCAGTCCTACAGAGCTTCGTCTTCCTGCACTGGGATCGGCGCCTCAGCCTTGCGACGTAGCTCGGCGCAATGATCAGTCCAGGCCTTGTCGCTCATGTCCTGCGGGCACATCACCATCGTGCAGCTCTCCAGCTGGCCGTCCTGAGTGCACCGGCAGGTGTTGCAGCCATCGGGTGAGAACGTGAAGCCGCCGTGGCCGGTCTCTCTACAGAAGTCAGCCGGTTCAAAACAGGGCTCCGGGTGCATCTTGCCGAGTGCGGTGTCCGGTGCTACTACTAGGAGCAGCAACAAAAGCAGAGATGCAACAGCAACAATTGGTCGGAACTTGGACATGCTCGTTGCGGCTTAGTTGACTGCGAATGCGAGGTTTGCGGAGTTGATGAACTGTAGATTTAGCGAGAGCCATGAGAGTGATTAAGTTTATCTACCATATATATAAAGGATGAGCAAGTTGTCTATGGCCGATGAAGCCAAGAGGCATGCAGTTCGATGGCAGTTCTATAGTCTATGGCTTTCTTGCTGAAACTGCATTCAGTATCGTGGTTCGCGGCCGCGCACGAGATTAAACCAGCTGGGTCTTGGTGGGACAGTCCGGCGCATTCGCTGCGCTCGGAGTTTCGACCATAGACCAACTTTTGCATCGACTCTCAAGCTTATACTTTTCGTATGTAGGATTGATTTAGACTAAAAAATTCGGAATTGCACTAGCAAATCGACACTGAAAGGCCTAGGAGTGTCTATGGCCAAAAGACTATTGATTTCTTTATCCAAAAGACTGGGGACTCTCGTAACGGAGCCCCCTGCAGCTCAATGTGTGGTAAAGTATCAATTATATTGTATAGAAGTGTTGTGCCCCATTTTATAGTTTAGCAGTGAAGTCATAATACAGGATCCATTGATGTGAATACTCTCAGCAGCATGTTCAAGTTTCCAACCCCAAAAACCAGTGGTCCACAAGTGAGAACCCTAATCAAACTCTTGGTCATAACTCTCCTGCACAGTGAGACGAGAATTGTGGGTGTGGTTTGAGTTGCGTCACTTGGGGGCTGAGATCTGACAGAAGTTGACCGCTGGCTTCGGTATGGAAACTTTAACATGTTGCTGAGTGCATGTGTCAGATCAGTGAGAACCAGTGTGTCAGCTCATCTAGGGTCAGGATGTCAAATCATCTACATGTAAGTTCAGGATATCAGATCATTTAAGGACATGATGTCAGATCATTTAAGGACATGATGTCAGATCATTTAAGGACAGGATGTCAGATCATTTAAGGACAGGATGTCCGATCATTTAAGGACATGATGTCAGATCATTTAAGGACATGATGTCAGATCATTTAAGGACAGGATGTCAGATCATTTAAGGACAGGATGTCAGATCATTTAAGGACAGGATGTCAGATCATTTACGGACAGGACGTCAGATCATTTAAGGACAGGATGTCAGATCATTTAAGGACAGGATGTCAGATCATTTAAGGACAGGATGTCAGATCATTTAAGGACAGGATGTCAGATCATTTACGGACAGGACGTCAGATCATTTAAGGACAGGATGTCAGATCATTTAAGGACAGGATGTCAGATCATTTAAGGACAGGAT
>NIVC01001054.1:214743-257243 GCA_002269645.1 Macrostomum lignano | reverse complement strand
ACCTCATCCATCTCAGTGTCTTATCCCATCTCCCTCACTGTCACCTCATCCATCTCAGTGTCTTATCCCATCTCCCTCACTGTCACCTCATCCATCTCAGTGTCTTATCCCATCTCCCCTCACTGTCACCTCATCCATCTGTGTCTTATCCCATCTCCCTCACTGTCACCTCATCCATCTCAGTGTCTTATCCCATCTCCCTCACTGTCACCTCATCCATCTCAGTGTCTTATCCCATCTCCCTCACTGTCACCTCATCCATCTCAGTGTTTTAACCCATCTCCCTCACTGTCACCTCATCCATCTCAGTGTCTTATCCCATCTCCCTCACTGTCACCTCACCCATCTCAGTGTCTTATCCCATCTCCCTCACTGTCACCTCATCCATCTCAGTGTCTTATCCCATCTCCCCTCACTGTCACCTCATCCATCTCAGTGTCTTATCCCATCTCCCCTCACTGTCACCTCATCCATCTCAGTGTCTTATCCCATCTCCCCTCACTGTCACCTCATCCATCTCAGTGTCTTATCCCATCTCCCCTCACTGTCACCTCATCCATCTCAGTGTCTTATCCCATCTCCCTCACTGTCACCTCATCCATCTCAGTGTCTTATCCCATCTCCCCTCACTGTCACCTCATCCATCTCAGTGTCTTATCCCATCTCCCTCACTGTCACCTCATCCATCTCAGTGTCTTATCCCATCTCCCTCACTGTCACCTCATCCATCTCAGTGTCTTATCCCATCTACCTCACTGTCACCTCATCCATCTCAGTGTCTTATCCCATCTACCTCACTGTCACCTCATCCATCTCAGTGTCTTATCCCATCTACCTCACTGTCACCTCATCCATCTCAGTGTCTTATCCCAACTCCATTACTGTCACCTCATCCATCTCCCTGTCTCACAACATCTCATCACCCTGTTTCTCCCCATCTCACCCCCCTGTCTCACAACATCTCATCTCCCTGTCTCACAACATCTCATCTCCCTGCCTTACCCCATCTCCCTATTTCAATCCACCTCGGAATCGCTAAGAGTTATATTCTGGATAACTATTCGATGTCAAAATACAATAGGAATATTAAAATGAAAGAAAGTGATTTACAAAGGACATTAATGAATGTCATCGAAGAAATTAATCAGATTCCATATATATACTATTATGACCAACAGACATGCGTATATTTACATTAGTCTGTGCAATATGGTTGAGGTTAGAATCAAAATAGATTAATGAACATAATAGGATCATAAAGTCATTACTATACAAGATTGCTACTAAGAAACAATCATATTGTATATGCAGTTCAGACTCGAATTAAAAACAACAATGTTTAGTAAATTTGCTTATCTAGAAAGACGCATTACTGAGTATTTTCTGTATAACTGAAGTAGTGAACTGAATCGCCTTTTGAAGACAGGTGTAACGCTGTTTAGGGAGACCTGAAGCATCAGGGAGGGGCCTGAAGCATCAAGAAAATCCCACCCGAAGCATCAAGGAGATCCCACCTGAAGCATCAAGGAGATCTCATCTGAAGCATCAAGGAGATCTCACCTAAAGCATCAAGGAAGGGCTTGAAGCATCAAGGAGATCCCACCCGAAGCATCAAGGAGATCCCACTTGAAGCATTAAGGAGATCCCACCTGAAGCATCAAGGAGATCCTACCTGAAGCATCAAGGAGATCCCACCTGAAGCATCAAGGAAGGACCTGAAGCATCATGCAAGGAAGGACCTGAAGCATCATGCAAGGAAGGACCTGAAGCATCAAGGAAGGAGCTGAAGCATCAAGGAAGGGCCTAAAGCATCAGGGAGGGGTCATCCGATAGCATCAGGGAGGGGTCATCCGATAGCATCAGGGAGGGGTCATCCGATAGCATCAGGGAGGGGTCATCCGATAGCATCAGGGAGGGGTCATCCGATAGCATCAGGGAGGGGTCATCCGATAGCATCAGGGAGGGGTCATCCGATAGCATCAGGGAGGGGTCATCCGATAGCATCAGGGAGGGGTCATCCGATAGCATCAGGGAGGGGTCATCCGATAGCATCAGGGAGGGGTCATCCGATAGCATCAGGGAGGGGTCATCCGATAGCATCAGGGAGGGGTCATCCGATAGCATCAGGGAGGGGTCATCCGATAGCATCAGGGAGGGGTCATCCAATAGCATCAGGGAGGGGTCATCCGATAGCATCAGGGAGGGGTCATCCGATAGCATCAGGGAGGCGCCATCCGATAGCACCAGGGAGGGGTCATCCGATAGCATCAGGGGGGTCATCCGATAGCATCAGGGAGGCGCCATCCGATAGCACCAGGGAGGGGTCATCCGATAGCGCACAGCTCAATGCAGAGAGGCCTCTAACCGATCAAGAATTCTCTTCACATTGTCAACATCGTGCTTGAGCTGGTGCACAGAGCTCATGGCGCTGGCCACTTCTTCGCACCGGGCCATCAGAGCGTACATATGCCGGATGGCAGTCTCCACAGTGTCGCAGGCGGAATCAACCGACTGTTTGTGCAGCCGCGAGTGCTGAGCAGTGATGCCGCAGGCGGCTTGAAGTCCGGCACGAAGCGAGGCGGTGAGGTGGATCAGCTGATCGGATAAACGCCTGGCGTGGGTCTCCAAGTCCGCGAGGGCGTGAGGATCGATCTCTGGGATATCGTCGGGGGTCACCTAATGGAAGGGAAGGTCACAGAAAGGTCAAATTTTAGCAAACCATTCATAAAAATATGCCTTCCGAGTCTTCTTTTAATTTTTACAATACACGTTACAGTCTACTAAAAGTAGGCAGGTAGTGAACATGGCGTCTATACAATGAATGCCGTTTTAATGGTAAACTTCTTTCAGTGTCAAAATTAAAAAGCCTCGTCTCATCTACCTGTCTCACCCTATCTAATCTCTCTGTCTCACTTCATCTCATCTCCCTGTCTCACCAATCTTATCTCCCTGTTTGACTCCTCTAATCCCCCTGTCTCACCGCAACTCATCTCCCTGTTTGACCCCATCTTATCTCCCTATCTCACAGCATCTTATCTGTCTCACCGCATCTTATCTCTGTCTCACCGCATCTTATCTCTGTCTCACCGCATCTTATCTCTGTCTCACCGCATCTTATCTCTGTCTCACCCTATCTAATCTCCCTGTCTCACCCTATCCAATCCTCCTGTCTCAACCTATCTAATCCCCCTGTCTCACCCTATCTAATCCCCCTTTCTCACCCTATCTAATCTCCCTGTCTCACCCTATCTAATCTCCCTGTCTCACCCTATCTAATCTCCCTGTCTCACCCTATCTAATCTCCCTGTCTCACCCTATCTAATCTCCCTTTCTCACCCTATCTAATCTCCCTGTCTCACCCTATCTAATCTCCCTGTCTCACCCTATATAATCCCCCTGTCTCACCCTATCTAATCTCCCTGTCTCACCCTATATAATCCCCCTGTCTCACCCTATCTAATCTCCCTTTCTCACCCTATCTAATCTCCCTGTCTCACCCTATCTAATCTCCCTGTCTCACCCTATCTAATCTCCCTGTCTCACCCTATCTAATCCCCCTGTCTCACCCTATCTAATCTCCCTGTCTCACCCCATCTCATCTCCCTGTCTCACCAAATCTTATCTCTGTCTCACCGCATCTCATCTCTGTCTCACCCTATCTCATCTCCCTGTCTCACCCCATCTCATCTCCCTGTTTGACCCCGTATCTCTGTCAGTCTGCCTCACACTCCACCTTTGTAACTTGCTTGCACATAGCATTTAATTTCGTTTAAACTCTTTAGGATCTCTCATCAAAAACTTTCTGCTGTTGGTTCAACAAAACTCCAAACAGCCTACTCGCAGTAGCTTATCAAGTTTGGAAATGCAGAAAAAAGGCAAAACAACAGGCAGCGCCCTACCCACCTGAGCCAGCAGTCCAATAGGATAGCTGGTGCTTCTGCTCACTCCCACGCCGGGTGCACCAGCCACCGCACTGCCACCTGCGCCATAATTTGATGACGAGGCCCAGCTGCTGATGGAGGAACCGCTGATTGAAGACTTCACTGCGCTTGCTGCACGAATCCTTGCTACAAAATCGTCTGCAACAAATTCTAATTGCTGCTTCTGTTGTTGCTGCTTTTGCAACTGCAATTGCTGTTGCTGCTCCTGCTGAGGAGAATCCTCATCTGGCAGACTCGGAGCCTGCGGCTGCTGAGAATCATCTGAGTTGGACCTGCACGGCTCAGTGGATTCGTCATCATCTTCATCATTGGGATTGCTCAAATTGTCTGTGAATTCCACTGGCTTGGATGGCTCTTCCGAATTTAAACTTTCCCCATTGTCTGCCATGATACTTTCAAGTTTTTAAAAATTATTTGATGTGTTTAGAATAGCTTGTACTGCAAAATTAATTTTTTTAATTATTTCACTTGATTTGCAAAAGGCTTAAACTAAACCTAAAAAAAACTTCCATTTCATGTAGCAGCTCAAAGTTCAGTTAAAGGCAGATTACTGCGCACACCCTGGCATACTTTAAATTGGCATTGTCACATAACTGGCAAGAAACATTACTGCCCATTCTACTAACTCTCCCAAGTTAGCATATATGAGTATGATACATGCAAATATATATGC
This sequence comes from Macrostomum lignano, assembly GCA_002269645.1. Lineage (NCBI taxonomy): Eukaryota > Metazoa > Platyhelminthes > Macrostomidae > Macrostomum > Macrostomum lignano. Next base: position 252,629 of record NIVC01001054.1, on the reverse strand, counting down.
AACTGTTGTGTATGTGGTATATCAACATATACAGAATATATAGCAGCCTTAACCTTATTTATCATTAGTAATAATCAATAATAATTGATTATACCTGCCCCAATTGGGCTAGATGCGCAACTGACAGCTCAGCTGCAGCTATTGCATAGCACATCTGACAGTTATATATAGCTGCTTAGTCTATGTACTACTGGGTTGCCAAACAGCCTCAATTATCCCAGTTAATGCTAGCACCCATTTTACAGCTGGGTAAACTGAAAAAAATGCAGAGGTAAGTGTCTTACTCAAGGATACAAATTGTTCATGTGGGATTAGAAATTGAACCTCTGACCTTCTTCAAGTCATATGTTGATACTAACTACTAGTCACTAATTGTAGCCATAAACATTGGCATAATGCCATACACAAGTATAGTATTGCTTATCTTTTTATTTTCTCTACTCTAGCATACTTGACCAACTTCCTATATTATTATTATTTATATATTAATTAATTTATAAAATTTGTTTTTCAAAACCTATTTAATTAAATTTTATAAAAAATCTAATAAAAATTGTGATAAATTATTGAACAAGTAGACTTATTAAGCCAAGAAGATAGATCCAATCAATAGAAAAAATTACAAGGCTCAATAAATTCTCATGTAATGATACTGAAATAATGTATGAATGCTACAAATATTACAAATAAAATTGTATTTTGAAGTTAAAATAGAAACATTACCAAAAACATGATTATAAATCCCTTCTGCTCTCCCTGACTTGCTACTCCTCAGTTTTTTGTTCAGAAGTCTGACTTTAGAACTTAGAAGTACCTAGCATATCAGGCCTGTCAACAAAATATTAAATAATTAAGATTTTTTAAAACAATACTATATACTACTTTCCATCAAATCTGTTGTGACCCCCCCCCCTAGTTATGCTAGTCTGTTCCAAATGATAAAAGTTTTGACGCACGTATAAAAAATGAAATAATAACTGAATTACCCATAATTACCCACTTGACTTTATACCACTTTACAGGTACCTACCTAATTACAATAAATTCCTGGATTCTAAAGAAATCGAATGTAATAATTTTTTCTCGCAGTGTAAAACTACAGTAAGGTAAGTGTCACATGATAATTTAGAAAACTAAAAATCTTGCATACATACGGGTGTACGACTTTTTAATATTTATATTTGACTGAAATAGTTAATAAAAAGTTAACAATTTTGTTTAAGATTGCATTTAGTACATCACGATAACGGTGTCACGTGCGAACTACAACTAGCGCTAGCACCCGATGTAGAGGCCGCCTGCAGGTGGCAAGTACCCCACAGAGCAGCTGCTCACCGGTGGAACATACCATTAACAGTGCAAATCGTGTCGTTACGACAAATACTTGTAATGTCAATTCCAAAGGAACCCCCGAGACTTCGCCCTTTTGTGCCAGCCGATTAGGCGGTAATTTGCAGTATTTGATGTTGTTATGAACGAAGAGTACCAACACTCCACCTTCTGAGCCAGAGGACCGATCTTGTCGCACCGTGTTGTAGCCAGCCTTTAATATAGTCGGCATTTTATGGGTGACGCGAAGTTTAGATTTTTTGGATACGGAGACTGAGTTGGATGGGGGATCAGATACATTTGAAACTCCAGGAGTTGACGCCTCCACCACCTTGTTGGCAGATCTCTTTGGATGGCGGCGGGCCACGTGATCTGGGCCAAAGGGCTATACGACTGCCCCCTATCTGTTCAGGACGTCCTACTGCTCACCTCCCAACTGGAAAAGTTACGCAAAATTTACGTTAAAATTACGAGCGTACGTTAAATATCAACAAAACTTTGGTAGAATATACGTAGATATTTTACGTAGATTTCACGTTGAAAGTGTCGCGTGAAAATGCTTTAAATCTACGCATCTGATTTTACGAATAATGTACGTATTATCTACGCAGAAGATTAACGTCCTAAAACAGCTTAACTAGCTCGTAATAGTAATATAATCGTCAGGTTCTAATTAGATTTTAAACCACAAACCATTGGTGCATATTTTTCTCGCACCACTTAACTTCTTCGGGCAAGTTCCATCCACGCGCGTTCCGCCGCCTCCGCTTGCAGCCCACAAGGGCCCATTACATCCACAATATGGTGTAACGTAACTTCAACATGGCATATTTTTTGTAGTCCATGTACATGGTTAAAATTTTCCTTTATTTTTCCACGATTTTATGTAAAAATTGAATGCACATGTACATGTTACACAATCCAGCGATTCTGCAAATGATCCACAGTTCTGCAAAGCAACCCTGCTCATGCCTTCTCTGAGTGCAGTAACCATGCATGCTGTCACCTCTATTGCGAGTTTGAGCTCACATTTATGACACCCCTATTTTTCATGAAAAACACGGTAGCTATCGGAATTAGCGATAATTGAGCTCTGTTTACAGAAGCGCCGGGCGCTTGCATGTGAAATACACGCTCGTCCGATTCCAGGAACTAAAAGCATGGTAAACCCTCCTCGTATTCCTGCCAAGCTTGCTGAGTTTCCATTTGCCTATCAAAACCTTGCTCACCGGGGATCTGCTCACATCCATCGAGGATGCATCGCTCAAACAAAAAAATCTGTCAGTCAAATATTTGCTTCTTGCGAAAGTCGCCCAGCATCTGGCAGATGCAATTTTCTGTAGTAAATAAAGCCGCGAGTTCCTACACCTGTTTTTTCCTCACTGCATTTGTGCAGAAATCCCAGCCAGCAAAATCCAACTCATTTATTTGTATAAACTCGCCACCATGCACCTTCTGATGGTTGCCATGGCAATCCTGCCAGTGCTTCAACAGGCAGCCACGGCCATCAACGGTCTGTCATTCCGGCGAGTGAATCTTTGTCCTCGAATGCCGCCGAGTTTCGAATCGATCGACGAAATTGGCTGCTTTCTGCGCTGCAACGAGCGACGGAACTGCGACGTGGTTCACTACAAGGCGGAACTGCGGCAGTGTTACCTTGGTGACGCCTGCCTGTCCGCCAGCCTGCAGTGGAATGTCAGCGACATTTGGTGCGGGAGTTTCAAGTACGTCACTGACTGCAACTGCAGCGGTGGCACCGAGACTAAGGACTTGAACAATGGCAAAGGTGAGTTCTCGGCCTGCAGCTGTCTGTCTGTCTGTCTGTCTGTCTGTTTGTCTGTCTGTCTGTCTGTCTGTCTGTCTGTCTGTCTGTCTGTCTGTCTGTCTGTCTGTCTGTCTGTCTGTCTGTCTGTCTGTCTGTCTGTCTGTCTGTCTGTCTGTCTGTCTGTCTGTCTGTCTGTCTGTCTGTCTGTCTGTCTGTCTGTCTGTCTGTCTGTCTGTCTGTCTGTCTGTTTTAGTGTCTGTCTGTCTGTTTTAGTGTCTGTCTGTCTGTTTTAGTGTCTGTCTGTCTGTTTTAGTGTCTGTCTGTCTGTTTTAGTGTCTGTCTGTCTGTTTTAGTGTCTGTCTGTCTGTTTGTCTGTCTGTCTGTCTGTCTGTCTGTCTGTCTGTCTGTCTGTCTGTCTGTCTGTCTGTCTGTCTGTCTGTCTGTCTGTCTGTCTGTCTGTTTGTCTGTCTGTCTGTCTGTCTGTCTGTCTGTCTGTCTGTCTGTCTGTCTGTCTGTCTGTCTGTCTGTCTGTCTGTCTGTCTGTCTGTCTGTCTGTCTGTCTGTCTGTCTGTCTGTCTGTTTTAGTGTCTGTCTGTCTGTTTTAGTGTCTGTCTGCCTGTTTGTCTGTCTTGTCCCTCCTTCAACTCATTCGCAAAATGGTTTGTCTTTCAGAAACCCTGACAGCCCTTTTAACCGAGCTGTCAATGAAGTTATTCTACAAGTTCAGGCAAGCGGGCCTGACCAACATGGTTAACCCCAGACTGCACTGCCTCAAATCCAGCAACGTTAAGGTCGATCGCTTCTCAGGCGCTCAATTTGACGGCAAAAACAATTCTTACCTGACTGCTGAAACGCCCGGATTCGAACAGGTGATGGGATTCGGCCATAGATATTCCGTGTTCGTGGCGGTCAGGCACGTCATGGCGGAGGGGTGAGTGCTGCAGACTGTGCTGGTCTGAGATACATCGGTTGAAACAGTATTGTCGACTGTTATAGATACGTTTTATCTGTTACGCATGGGTTACCTGTTAGACATGAGTGTCCCACCCTCCCTCAGCATGCGCTACTACCACAGGTTCAGCAGGTGCAGCGGCCTGGGCTCCACTGGCAGTGCTTTTGGCAAACTGGGCGGCTCTCTTGCCAGCCTGTCTCCCGGAACCTCCTCGCTCCTGTATGCCGAGGCAACGGCCGACCTGATCCCCACCGACATGTCCAACAGGCTCGTCCTGACCGGCTACACATTCAATGGAACATCGCAGCAGGACTTCTATTTCAATGGGACTCTGCACCCGCTGACCGCCTTCGATGCCAATTACGACAGCCTGCAGCCTGGCTGGGTCGCCGACCTGCTGGGCTGCCTCAGGCTGGGCTACTCCTCATCTGGGGCGGAGGAGTGCCTGAACGGAAGCATGCTGTGCTACGGACTGAGTACGAAACTGCTCACTGCCGATGAGTACCGGCGTCTGAATGGCCTGTGCCTGGGTGGCTAGGATGGGGGTGGGTGGGGAGTGGGCCAGGAGTGGGTCGAGAGTTAGTAAGGTTTTCGGTCGGGAGTGAGTCAGGAATGGCCCGGAACTGAATCAGGAATGGGTCGGGACTGAGTCAGGAATGGGTCGGGACTGGGTCAGGAATGGGTCGGGACTGGGTCAGGAATAATGGGTCAGGACTGAGTCAGGAATGGGTCGGGACTGGGTCAGGAATGGGTCGGGACTGGGTCAGGAATAATGGGTCAGGACTGAGTCAGGAATGGGTCGGGACTGGGTCAGGAATAATGGGTCAGGACTGAGTCAGGAATGGGTCGGGACTGAGTCAGGAATGGGTCGGGACTAAGTCAGGAATGGGTCGGGACTGGGTCAGGACTGGGTTAGGAATGGGTCAAGACTGGGTTAGGAATGGGTCGGGAATGGGTCGGGACTAAGTCAGGAATGGGTCAGGACTGGTTTAGGAATGGGTCGGGAATGAGTCAGGAATGGATCAAGACTGGGTTAGGAATGGGTCAAGACTGGGTTAGGAATGGGTCGGGAATGGGTCGGGACTAAGTCAGGAATGGGTCAGGACTGGTTTAGGAATGGGTCGGGAATGAGTCAGGAATGGATCAAGACTGGGTTTGGAATGGGTCGGGACTGAGTCAGGAATGGGTCGGGACTGAGTCAGGAATGGGTCAGGACTGAGTCAGGAATGGGTCGGTACTGAGTCAGGAATGGGTCGGGATTGAGTCAGGACTGGATCGGGACTGAGTCAGGAATGGCCCGAAACTGAATCAGGAATGGGTCGGGACTGAGTCAGGACTGGATCGGGACTGAGCCAGGATCACGAGTTAAGTAGAGGATCAAGATTGCCAGTAAGCAATAAAGCAGAACACACATGCTTTAATAAGTTGACGTGACAAACGCAGTTTTAATTTATTACTCAAGAGCTTATATTAAACTTCAAATAAGAATAAATAAATGAAGGCAAACCAAACGAATTGGATCTGTGCCTGGAAAAGAAACTGGGTCAACTGAATCCAGCAGTTTGAAAAGTAAGGAGAGCACATGCTGTTGTGTCTGCTTGGTGGATTGGTTTCTATTCTACGAGGTTGGCACATTGCTACATTGTGCGCTGCGTGTACACATATCTTCGATTGTTGCTTAGTTAAACAAGTGCGAGCATTAATAAAAAAGTTTAATGATTAAATATAGTAGTGATCAGTAATCCCTGGCAGTCAATCGAGTCAATGGCTTCACTTTAGCATACACAGGCAGCTCTGTTCTTCTCGAAGTACATTTAAGTCCTGCAAATTTACGCATATTTAATATTTTGTTAATGTTCTCAAATTAAAACAAGCCATTTTTCAAGGTGCAAATGTCCAGGCCTTCGTGTAAAGGTGCAAATCCTTCTGCATCAGGTTGGTCCACCTCTTAGCGACGAAACCGATCACCTGGTCCTCATCCTTCGACTTCACCAGCATCATTTAAAGCGAGTCATTGCTTGTTTGACCTCCTGACCCATCATGCCAGATCTCTGACCCACCAAGACCCACCAACCAGCTCTCTAACCCATCAACCAGATCGCTGACCCATCAACCAGATCCTGACCCATCAACCAGATCCCTGACCCATCAACCAGATCCCTGAACCACCAACCAGATCCCTGATCCATCAACCAGATCCTGACCCATCAACCAGATACCTGCTGACCCAACAACCAGATCCCTGACCCATCAACCAGATCCCTGACCCATCAACCAGATCCCTGACCCACCAACCAGATTCCTGACCCACCAACCAGATCCCTGACCCACCAACCAGATTCCTGACCCATCAACCAGATCCCTGACCCACCAACCAGATCCCTGACCCACCAACCAGATCCCTGACCCACCAACCAGATCCCTGACCCACCAACCAGATCCCTGACCCATCAACCAGATCCCTGACCCACCAACCAGATCCCTGACCCACCAACCAGATCTCTAACCCATCAACCAGATCCTGACCCATCAACCAGATATCTTACCCACCAACCAGATCCCTGACCCACCAACCAGATCCCTGACCCACCAACCAGATTCCTGACCCACCAACCAGATCCCTGACCCATCAACCAGATATCTTACCCACCAACCAGATCCCTGACCCACCAACCAGATCCCTGACCCACCAACCAGATTCCTGACCCATCAACCAGATCCCTGACCCACCAACCAGATCCCTGACCCACCAACCAGATCCCTGACCCACCAACCAGATCCCTGACCCACCAACCAGATCCCTGACCCACCAACCAGATCCCTGACCCACCAACCAGATCCCTGACCCACCAACCAGATCCCTGACCCACCAACCAGATCCCTGACCCACCAACCAGATCCCTGACCCACCAACCAGATCCCTGACCCACCAACCAGATCCCTGACCCACCAACCAGATCCCTGACCCACCAACCAGATCCCTGACCCACCAACCAGATCCCTGACCCACCAACCAGATCCCTGACCCACCAACCAGATCCCTGACCCACCAACCAGATCCCTGACCCACCAACCAGATCCCTGACCCACCAACCAGATCCCTGACCCACCAACCAGATCCCTGACCCACCAACCAGATCCCTGACTCACCAATCTGATCACTGACTTACCAATTTAAGAGCACTGACCTACTTAGTTATGAATGTTAATCCAGAAACATGAAGCTGACTCACCGAGAACGGGATTTCAGCCCCGGGCATGGGCAGTTGCAATAGCGAAGCCCAGTCAGGTACAGCACGGTGTCGCCTTCCTTGTCCTCGATGGCGTACTTCACCATGCAGCAGCTGTGGATCTGCCGCACCTTGCCGCGGCTTTGCGACCGGGCGGGGCCTCCACCGTGACCGTGTCGAAGCAGCACTGCAGTAGGCGCTGCACTTCAGTGGCACTGGCAGCGGTGGGGCCCGCTGACGTGGATCACCTCCTGACCATTGCAGTCTTCCACGGACATGTCGAATGCTCGCTGATTACCGCAGTACATGCGCTCGTAGTCTTCAAAGTCTGCGGCGCGTCGGTGAGGTGTCTTGAGTCAATGGGTCAATGTGGGACAATGTGAGTCAATTCGGGTCGATGAATCGAAATACATCGTTGGGTCGATCGGGTCAAAGTGAGTCAATGGGTCAAATTTAGTCAATCAGTCAAGATAGGTCACGGTGAGTCAATGAGTCGAGATGAGTCAGTGGGTCAAAGTGGGTCGATCGGGTTAAATTCAGTCAATGGATCAAGATGGTTCAATGGATCAAGGTGAGTCGATTGGTTAAAGTGAGTCAATGGGTCAACATGGGTCAATAGGTCTCCCTCTTGTCTGGAGACTAGTAGTGCAGAGCACGAGCAAGTACTTACGCTCTTTAGCAGTGTAGATCTGCTGGCTTCTTGATCACGTATTTGTCTGTTTGCTCCACCCTTGTCAGAGTTTCCAGGTAATCGATTTTCTGGTTTATAGCATCACCTAATCGAGTGGCAGCAGGTACTCGAGCCCGGGCGGGCAGCCGCTGTCATCGCTGGTTTTCGGCATCCAGACCACCGGCTGCTTCTCCTGCTCCTCCTGAAGGTACTGCACCAGTACCAGTGCAAAATAGTACCAGTGCAGAAAAGGTGAAGGACACTTGCTAGCAACCTAATTTTGGATAGAAATGCAGAGCTAGATAAATTACTTAAGCCTACTCGAAACAAAGGACGCGCCACCTCAGAGGCGCCATCTTAGAGCGCCACCTTAGGAGCGCCACCTTAAGAGCGCCACTTTAGGAGCGCCATCTTAGAGCGCCATCTTAGGAGCGCCACCTTAGGAGCGCCAGCACCAAGGGGCGCCAGCACCAAGGGGCGCCAGCACCAAGGGGCGCCAGCACCAAGGGGCGCCAGCACCAAGGGGCGCCAGCACCAAGGGGCGCCAGCACCAAGGGGCGCCAGCACCAAGGGGCGCCAGCACCAAGGGGCGCCAGCACCAAGGGGCGCCAGCACCAAGGGGCGCCAGCACCAAGGAGCGCCAGCACCAAGTTGTGCACAGGGTCGACAAGCCTGCCGTGAAGGGAGCGCCATAATTTTTGTCAGCTCTTTGGAGTGAGGGGGGCGGCGGCCCTCCGCCACCGTGGCTACGCCCATGACTACGAGCTATGAAAAAACTGCTTCATCTATTCCGATGAAGCAGCCAGACTCTTCATAGTCTTTCCCTAGCGGTGCAGCTGCAAAATGAATGGCAGGAAAGGAGATGCAATTAGAGCTGCAGTTGTCGCTTTTCTACCAAGCCGAAGCCCAGTGGGGTGCAGCGCGAACTAAAAATGAATTTAAAAATAGCTTTCTTCAGCCCAAAAAACGCTCACTGTCTGTCAGCCGTTGCAGCCACTTCAAGGTTTATTATTCTCATCAAACGGTCAAGTATCCAAAGCTTTGAATTAATCTCTTTCTGCTTATTCAAGTCTCATTTTATTTTCAGCAGCAAACTGCGCACGCCGTCAACAGTGTGTTTATTTTTAGCTGGCATTTTTGCTAACACGAGACAGTTGAACCCCAACCAGTTTTATGGACTTAGGCACACACACACACACACACACACACAAACACGCGACAGAAGTGGAAGCACGCAAAGCTGGATTTTCTTAGAAACCAGCTGAAGGTAGGTAAGGAACGGCATAGTTGTCGAGAAATCCGAAAAATCGGATTTTTATCGGCGGATTTTCTTGGAACCCGCATTCCATCTCTCGCGTCTCCTCTGTTCTCTCATCAATAATCGTCTATTCTACTTGGCGTCATGACCGACTACTTGAAGTAGCTGAAATTGCATCTAGCTGGAGTTAGCGTTGTAGACGTGTGTCTTAGATGTTAGACAGCATGTCTAACAGGGTGACAACAGCATGTCTAACAGGGTGACAACAGCATGTCCAACAGGGTGACAACAGCATGTCCAACAGGGTGACAACAGCATGTCTAACAGGGTGACAACAGCATGTCTAACAGGGTGACAGCATGTCTAACAGGGTGACAACAGCATGTCTAACAGGGTGACAGCATGTCTAACAGGGTGACAACAGCATGTCTAACAGGGTGACAGCATGTCTAACAGGGTGACAACAGCATGTCTAACAGGGTGACAGCATGTCTAACAGGGTGACAGCATGTCTAACAGGGTGACAACAGCATGTCTAACAGGGTGACAGCATGTCTAACAGGGTGACAGCATGTCTAACAGGGTAAAAAACCTCATGTCTAACAGGGTGACAACAGCATGTCTAACAGGGTGACAACAGCATGTCCAACAGGGTGACAGCATGTCTAACAGGGTGACAACAGCATGTCTAACAGGGTGACAACAGCATGTCTAACAGGGTGACAACAGCATGTCTAACAGGGTGACAACAGCATGTCTAACAGGGTGACAACAGCATGTCTAACAGGGTGACAGCATGTCCAACAGGGTGACAGCATGTCTAACAGGGTGACAACAGCATGTCTAACAGGGTGACAACAGCATGTCTAACAGGGTGACAACAGCATGTCTAACAGGGTGACAACAGCATGTCTAACAGGGTGACAACAGCATGTCTAACAGGGTGACAACAGCATGTCTAACAGGGTGACAACAGCATGTCTAACAGGGTGACAGCATGTCTAACAGGGTGACAACAGCATGTCTAACAGGGTGACAGCATGTCTAACAGGGTGACAACAGCATGTCTAACAGGGTGACAGCATGTCTAACAGGGTGACAACAGCATGTCTAACAGGGTAACAGCATGTCTAGCAGGGTGACAACAGCATGTCTAGCAGGGTGACGACCTCAGGGTGACGCCGTAGCCGAGAGGGCGTTGCGCCAGGGTGCCCTCAGCCTCATGAGGTTATTATTAAAGTTATTATTGTTATTACTACTACTACTATTAACTATTCATATTGTTGTTATAATTATAAACACATTCACAAAATTCAGGGTCTGCAGCTTTCAGTGAAATTATCGAACTCAAAAATTACGCTGGTAGTTAGGAAAAACCAATCAGCTGAACACTGAAAAAGCCAATAAAAAAGTTCGATTTGCTCGAAAAATTTTTGTAGCCGCTTCTTTTTATTTCCGCAAAAAGTCGAAAAAATAACAATTATAACAGTGCATTGCTGATAAATAGGACAGTTCAATAAGACAAATCTGAGCTTTAAAGAATCAGGTGTAAGGTGTTTTGAGCAGTCAAATTTCAGTCGCTCAAGCAATCAGTGCCGCCTGTTGTTGCCCGACCGCTCGAAGAACATGAAGTCCTGGGTAATGGGTGTGAACGGCGAGTTGTTGTAGCTGTCAGTTATTGTACACTAAAGGTTGACCCAAGCACTCGACCCACGTTGACCCAAGCACTCGATCCAGGTTGACCCAAGCACTCGACCCAAGTTGATCCAAGCACTCGACCCAAGTTGACCCAAGCACTCGACCCAAGTTTACCCAAGCACTCGACCCAAGTTTACCCAAGCACTCGACCCAAGTTGACCCAAGCATTTGACCCAAGTTGACCCAAGCACTCGACCCAAGTTTACTTAAGCACTCGACCCAAGTTTACCCAAGCACTCGACCCAGGTTGACCCAAGCACTCGACCCAGGTTGACCCAAGCACTCGATCCAGGTTGACCCAAGCACTCGATCCAGGTTGACTCAAGCACTCGACCCAGGTTGACCCAAGCACTCGACCCAAGTTTACCTAAGCACTCGACCCAAGTTTACCCAAGCACTCGACCCAGGTTGACCCAAGCACTCGACCCAGGTTGACCCAAGCATTGTTGCTCTCCAGAAATACTTTTTCCAACATTCTCACAACAAACTTGTGCGTGCAGCACCCCGGAGAAAACACGCAATTGCTTCATTTTAACATGAGAAGTCCGGAAGTTGAGACATTGGAAATTTGGTGCTAAAAGAAGCTAATCACTTTAAATATCGCTAAGGCATTTTGCACTCTCAAAGCTCAGACTCACAATCAGGAAGCAGGCTCCGATGATGGTGGCCTTGGCATCCAGGTGCAGATCCTTTGGGAATGTGATACCGAAGTTGTCCGCATCCGTGAAGTACTCCTGCAGCAGGTTGGACCACTGCTTGGACACGCGACCGATCTCGTGCTCCCTGTCCTTTGTCACCAGCTGTTTGAGATGCGAGTAAGTTTTATTGCCTGTTTAATATTATAACTTATCATTGATTGACCCACCTGCTCTAGTCTTCACCTACCATGCACCGGCACACGAGCTATAATCCTGACCCACAAACCAGAATCCTGACCCACCAGTTAGACTCCTGACCCACCAATTAGACTCCTGACCCACAAATTAGACTCCTGACCCACCAATTTGAACCCTGATGACCCACCGATTAGAATCCTGACCCACCAATTTGAATCCTGATGACCCACCGATTAGACTCCTGACACACCAATTAGACTCCTGACACACCAATTAGACTCCTGACACACCAATTAGACTCCTGCCTCACCGATTAGACTCCTGAGCCACCTATTAGAATCCTGACCCACCAATTAGAATCCTGACCCACCAACTTGAATCCTGACCCACCGATTAGAATCCTGACCCACCAATTAGAATCCTGACCTATGAGCCCGAACGAATCACCCTGACTCACCTTGAACGGGATGTCATCCCCGGGGCAGTAGCACTTGCAGTAGCTCGGTCCGTCAATGTACAGCACGGTGTCGCCATCCTTGTCTTCGATTTTGTACTTGGCCTCGCAGCAGCCGTAGATCTGCTTCACCTTGCCGGCCACGCGGCCGGGCGGGGCCTCCACGGTGACCGTGTCGAAACAACACTTCGAGCAGGAGAAGCACTGGCCGTAGCACATGCACTTGTAGGGCCGGCTGATGTGGATCACCTCCTGGCCCGTGTTGTCCTCCACCGTCATCTCGAATGCGCGCTGGTTGCCGCAGCACTGGCGCTGGCAATTGTCAGAGTCTGCGGCGCGGTGGGGAGCCACGCTTAGTTAACTTTGGTGGAGCGCTTGGGTCAACTTGTGTCGAGTGCTTGGGTCAACCTGGATCGAGTGCTTGGGTCAACCTGGATCGAGTGCTTGGGTCAACTTGGGTCGAGTGCTTGGGTCAACCTGGGTCGAGTGCTTGGCTCAACCTGGATCGAGTGCTTGGGGTCGAGTGCTTGGGTCAACCTGGATCGAGTGCTTGGGTCAACTTGGGTCGAGTGCTTGGGTCAACCTGGATCGAGTGCTTAGGTCAACCTGGATCGAGTGCTTGGGTCAACCTGGATCGAGTGCTTGGGTCAACCTGGATCGAGTGCTTGGGTCAACCTGGATCGAGTGCTTAGGTCAACCTGGGGTCGAGTGCTTGGGTCAACTTGTGTCGAGTGCTTGGGTCAACCTGGGTCGAGTGCTTGGGTCAACCTGGGTCGAGTGCTTGGGTCAACTTGTGTCGAGTGCTTGGGTCAACCTGGGTCGAGTGCTTGGGTCAACCTGGATCGAGTGCTTGGGTCAACCTGGATCGAGTGCTTGGGTCAACCTGGGTCGAGTGCTTGGGTCAACCTGGGTCGAGTGCTTGGCTCAACCTGGATCGAGTGCTTGGGGTCGAGTGCTTGGGTCAACCTGGATCGAGTGCTTGGGTCAACTTGGGTCGAGTGCTTGGGTCAACCTGGATCGAGTGCTTAGGTCAACCTGGATCGAGTGCTTGGGTCAACCTGGATCGAGTGCTTGGGTCAACCTGGATCGAGTGCTTGGGTCAACCTGGGTCGAGTGCTTGGGTCAACCTGGATCGAGTGCTTAGGTCAACCTGGGTTAAGTGCTTGGGTCAACTTGGGTCGAGTGCTTGGGTCAACTTGGGTCGAGTGCTTGGGTCAACTTGGGTCGAGTGCTTGGGTCAACCTGGATCGAGTGCTTGGGTCAACCTGGATCGAGTGCTTGGGTCAACCTGGATCGAGTGCTTAGGTCAACCTGGGGTCGAGTGCTTGGGTCAACTTGTGTCGAGTGCTTGGGTCAACCTGAGTCGAGTGCTTGGGTCAACCTGGGTCGAGTGCTTGGGTCAACTTGTGTCGAGTGCTTGGGTCAACCTGGGTCGAGTGCTTGGGTCAACCTGGATCGAGTGCTTGGGTCAACCTGGGTCGAGTGCTTGGGTCAACCTGGGTCGAGTGCTTGGGTCAACCTGGGTCGAGTGCTTGGCTCAACCTGGATCGAGTGCTTGGGGTCGAGTGCTTGGGTCAACCTGGATCGAGTGCTTGGGTCAACTTGGGTCGAGTGCTTGGGTCAACCTGGATCGAGTGCTTAGGTCAACCTGGATCGAGTGCTTGGGTCAACCTGGATCGAGTGCTTGGGTCAACCTGGATCGAGTGCTTGGGTCAACCTGGGTCGAGTGCTTGGGTCAACCTGGATCGAGTGCTTAGGTCAACCTGGGTTGAGTGCTTGGGTCAACTTGGGTCGAGTGCTTGGGTCAACTTGGGTCGAGTGCTTGGATCAACTTGGGTCGAGTGCTTGGGTCAACCTGGATCGAGTGCTTGGGTCAACCTGGATCGAGTGCTTGGGTCAACCTGGATCGAGTGCTTGGGTCAACCTGGGTCTAGTGCTTGGGTCAACCTGGATCGAGTGCTTAGGTCAACCTGGGTCGAGTGCTTGGGTCAACCTGGATCGAGTGCTTGGGTCAACTTGGGTCGAGTGCTTGGGTCAACCTGGATCGAGTGCTTGGGTCAACCTGGGCCGAGTGCTTGGGTCAACCTGGATCAAATTCTCGGGTGAGTCAGAGCTGAGGTCTAGCTAAAGCCCTGGCAACAACAAAAAAAGGTTGGCTTGAACACTTACGCTCCTTAGCATAGTAGATCTGCTGGCCCATGGAGTTCCTCACTACGTACTTGTTCTTCGTTTCCCAGCCAGTCACCACTGCAAATAGAGGGGAATGACAGGTATTGCGTTTTGCATGATTTATTAATGCTCGGTGGCGTTAGACTAATGCAGGTTAATGCCTACTCACTTTCAAAGAACTCCTTCTTCTGCTTGACCAGCACCTGGTCGAGCTGGGTCAGGTACTCGAGCCCGGGTGGGCAGTCGCTGCCGCCGCTGGGTTTCGGCATCCAGTTCTCCGGCTGCTGCTGCTGCTGCTGCATGAATGCGGGGTTGACTCGGCCAGCCATATAATCAAGATTTAATTTTTAGGTTGAGTCCGCTAAGTCGCACTGTTTCTAGGTAAGCTCTGCTCTCTGCTCTGATGTCGCAGTGGATCGCAAGCTCTTATGAGCAGTCTCTCTCTCTCTCTCTCTATAACTATAGCTGTGCGCCAATGTGTGCGCTCTCACGGTTGCTTAGCAACCAAGCAAACTACACAATAGCGTTCGCGCGCCCCCAGCTTATGCCAGCTGAGTATTCTTTTTGTGGGCGTTGAACTGAAAAGGGTGCGGGCTGGCAGAGAACGGGAGGGAGAGAGACAGAGAATGAGATTGGAGAGGCGGCTGCGCGGGACCAGGGAGTTCGAGGGGGACAGCCATCTGGGGAGGAAACTCCCAGAGAAATAAGCCACGAGATTACAGCCCTATGGGGCCGCTCTGCCTCTTTAAAGCCTTTTTATTGAAAACTAACTAATTACAAGACTTTGAATGAAGATTTTTAAGACTAAAATTTTAGGAATTGATCAGTTTCCTCAGTCCAGAATTTTTCTGTTCTAGCAATCCATGGTAAGTGACGTCGCTAGCGCAGAAGGTCGCTGCTCTACCATTGGGCTAAAAATAGCTGTGAGGTTGAGTCTACGGCTGCAGGCTGTGCTGCAACCCCGCAAAGTCTGAGAAAAAGCTCTATAGGAAGAGTCTGGCAGGAAAAAAAAAGTATGCGAGTAGAAGAGTGGCTTCACTGGAAGACACTTCAAAGCCCGCCTCTAATTACCTTTGGGCTTTGGCTTACTTTGGCTAGCAACATGGCCTGCCATGGATACAGCAAACAATATGAAAAACTAAATTAATTAAAGAGAACCAAGATAGAATTGCATTGACAATCAAGATAGAATTGGATAGAGAATCAGGATAGAATTGGATAGAGGATCAAGATAGAATTGGATAGAGGATCAAGATAGAATTGGATAGAGAATCAAGATAGAATCGGATAGAGAATCAAGATAGAATAGGATAGAGAATCAGGATAGAATTGGATAGAGAATCAAGATAGAATTGGATAGAGAATCAAGATAGAATTGGATAGAGAACCAATATAGAATCGGATAGAGAATCAAGATAGAATTGGATAGAGAATCAAGATAGAATTGGATAGAGAATCAAGATAGAATTGGATAGAGAACCAATATAGAATTGGATAGAGAATCAATATAGAATTGGATAGAGAATCAAGATAGAATTGGATAGAGAATCAAGATAGAATTGGATAGAGAACCAATATAGAATCGGATAGAGAATCAGGATAGAATCGGATAGAGAATCAAGATAGAATTGGATAGAAAATCAAGATAGAATATGATGGAGAATCAAGATAGAAGTGGATAGAGACTCAAGAAAGAGATAGATATAGAGATAGATAAAGAATCAAGATAGAATAGGATAGAGAACAAAGATAGAATTGAATAGAGAATCAAGAAAGAGATACAGATAGATAGAAAATCAAGATAGAATCTGATGGAGAATTAATTGATAGAATTGGATAGAGAATCAAGATAGAATAGGATAGAAAATCAAGATAGAATATGATAGAGAATTAAGATAGAATTGGATAGAGACTAAAGAAAGAGATATATAGAGATAGATAGAAAATCAAGATAGAATTGGATAGAGAACAAGGATAGAGAAGAATGCAGACTAAGGTGACTCAAATCAGTTCCAAACAAAATCCGAATGTTGGATTTCCAACCGGCAGCAAACCAATCCAGTTCATGAAGTTCGAATTTTTCACTTTCTATTTTCAAATTTACTATCTCAACAAGGGCGGCATCTGCCAGGGTAAGTCCATCATCGTCTCTCAATCTATAAGTCTCAGAACACCATGTCATGCGGCCGCTGGCCGCTCTTCAGCGAGAACAGACTGCTCAGGTAGCCCAGCATGAGCTTCTTGTCCGGTCGGCCCAGCTTCACCAAGGCCGACATCACCTGGCTGTCGACCGACTTCTGGTCCTCGCGACGCTCCTGGGCGAGCTGGTAGGCGGCCTCCGGGCGGGTGAACGGGTCCTGGGCTGCTGAACTAGCCTTCTGCTTGGACTGCTTCTTGGTCCTGTCAGCGGGTTCGAGAATGGGTTAGCTTTAAATGGGAGTTGAGGGGGCGACAACTCCCACGAACCAACCTTCTAAAATAGGCATCGTTGAGCCGCTCCGGCAGCCGCAGGTCCCCCAGCTCCAGCCGAGTCCTGGTGGCGATCACGAAGCTCTGGCAGACGCGTCTCAGCGGGCAGCCGTTGACCTTGAATGGCCCCGTGACCAGCAGCAGGCCGCTGGCCAGCTGTTTCAGGAACACCACCCGCTTGCCGCGGTGCCGACCGGCCAGCAGGATCAGCACGCTGCCCGGCTGGATGGAGGCTCTGAGGCGACGTCGCTGCCGCGCGAAGGTCTTGACTGGACGAAGACGGCGCGGCTTCGAGGTAGGCTCGGTGGGCAGACTACGGGGCTGGCGGCGGCTGGCCACCTGAATGGGGATTGGGGAATGCCTAGATTTCTCTCCGTTATTGAAGGGGATTTTTGTCTTCTGGGGGGAGGGGATTTCACACTTTGCTTAAGACTGGAGTTTTTAACTTTGTCTAGAGAGGGGAATTTCTCACTTTGTCTAGCAAGGGGCAAGGGGAATTTCTTACTTTGTCTAGCAAGGGGCAAGGGGAATTTCTCAATTTGTCTAGCAAGGGACAAGGGGAATTTCTCAATTTGTCTAGCAAGGGACAAGGGGAATTTCTCACTTTGTCTAGCAAGGGACAAGGGGAATTTCTCTATTTGTCTAGCAAGGGAAAAGGGGAATTTCTCAATTTGTCTAGCAAGGGACAAGGGGAATTTCTCACTTTGTCTAGCAAGGGACAAGGGGAATTTCTCTATTTGTCTAGCAAGGGAAAAGGGGAATTTCTCAATTTGTCTAGCAAGGGACAAGGGGAATTTCTCACTTTGTCTAGAGAGGGGAATTTCTTACTTTGTCTAGCAAGGGGCAAGGGGAATTTCTCACTTTGTCTAGAGAGGGGAATTTCTCACTTTGTCTAGAGAGGGGAATTTCTCACTTTTTCTAGCAAGGGAAATTACTCACTTTGTCTAGAGTGTGGGCAATTTCTAGATTAGTCTTTGGTGGAAAATTTCTTCTCGCCTCCGGCCTACCTGCCGAATCCCTCCATTCTTATCGCCGCCGATGGGCTTCTCAACCACGGCCGGTCGCTGCTGAGCGGCGGTGCTGGCCGCTCCCTTCAGCTTCCTGGCCAGCTTGTTGGCCGCCGACTTCTTGGCCAGCCTGTACAGGGCTTTGCGTTGAAACACCCGAGCCCGACTGTGGAGCATCACCCCGCTGTAGCTCAGCTGCTCATTGCGGATACGGCTGCGGCGACTGGGGGCCTGCGACGGCGGCGGCTGAGGTGCCTGACCGGCTGCAGCAGCCTTGGAGGCGGCTACGGGGGCAACTGCAGCTGCCTTTTCAATTGCAGGAAAATGTTAATTAGTGTTTCTTTGTCATGTGTATCAGCCCCTTCTCTACCTGTCTCACCCTTCATCTACCTGTATCACCCCTTTATCTAACTGTCTCACCCTTTATCTACCTGTCCCATCCTTCATCTACCTGTCTCACCCTTTCATCTACCTGTCTCACCCCTTCATCTACCTGTCTCACCCCTTCATCTATCTGTCTCACCCCTTCATCTACCTGTCTCACCCCTTCATCTACCTGTCTCACCCCTTCATCTACCTGTCTCACCCTTTCATCTACCTGTCTCACTCCTTCATCTCCCTGTCTCACCCTTTCATCTACCTGTCTCACCCTTTCATCTACCTGTCTCACCCTTTCATCTACCTGTCTCACCCCTTCATCTATCTGTCTCACCCCTTCATCTCCCTGTCTCACCCCTTCATCTACCGGTCTCATCCCTTCATCTATCTGTCTCACCCCTTCATATACCTGTCTCACCCCTTCATATACCTGTCTCACCCATTCATATACCTGTCTCACCCATTCAACTACATGTCTCACCCCTTCATCTCTCTGTCGAATCCCTTTATCTCCCTGTCTCACCCCTTCAACTAAATGCCTCACCCCATCCTACCTGTCTAATCTGTTCATGTCGCAACTCTCAACCCACCACTAAATTGTCTCATAAGTGGTTATGTAAAAAAAATTGTTAATTTTACCTGCACGACCTCCTCTTGCACAGGCGGCTTCACAGTCTCCACAGTGACCCGCGTCTCTTCCTGCTCCTTACGTCTCTTCGCAACTTTCACCGCACGTGCCGTCTTGCCAGACTGAAGCAAAATGCAAAAAACACATTTCTACATAATGCTACTCATAGTAGGTGAAATCAAGTTTTTTCCTAACCTTTTTGCCTTTGCTCTGCTGCGACTTGTGCTTGGCAACGACGTCCTTCTTAGGCGGGAGGCCCAGCGCGTTGCAGTATTCGTCGTAGGTGATGCGGCCGTTTTGATCAGCGTCGAACAGCATCAGCCACTTCTGCACGAACGTCTCTTGGTAGTTCATCTTGCGGCAGTAGCTGCGGTAGGGGGGATGTTAGACATGATGGTGTTACCTGTTAGACATGGTGGTGTTACCTGTTAGACATGGTGGTGTCATCCTATTAGACATGATGATGTTATCCTGTTAGACATGATGGTGTTACCTGTTAGACATGATGATGTTATCCTGTTAGACATGATGGTGTTACCTGTTAGACATGGTGGTGTCATCCTATTAGACATGATGATATTATCCTGTTAGACATGATGGTGTCATCCTATTAGACATGATGATATTATCCTGTTAGACATGGTGGTGTCATCCTATTAGACATGATGATATTATCCTGTTAGACATGATGGTGTCATCTGTTAGACTTGATAGCGACTGTTAGACACGATAGCACTTGTTAGACATGATGGTGTCATCTGTTAGACTTGATAGCAACTGTTAGACACGATAGCACTTGTTAGACATGATAGCACCCGTTAGACTTGATAGAACTTGTTAGACACGATAGCACCTGTTAGACACGATAGCACCTGTTAGACAGGATAGCACCTGTTAGACACGATAGCACCTGTTAGACACGGTAGCACCTGTTAGACACGATAGCACCTGTTAGACACGATAGCACCTGTTAGACAGGATAGCACCTGTTAGACACGATAGCACCTGTTAGACACGGTAGCACCTGTTAGACACGATAGCACCTGTTAGACACGGTAGCACCTGTTAGACACGATAGCACCTGTTAGACACGATAGCAACTGTTAGACACGATAGCACCTGTTAGACACGATAGCACCTGTTAGACACGATAGCACCTGTTAGACACGATAGCACCTGTTAGACACGGTAGCACCTGTTAGACACGATAGCACCTGTTAGACACGATAGCAACTGTTAGACACGATAGCACCTGTTAGACACGATAGCACCTGTTAGACACGATAGCACCTGTTAGACACGATAGCACCTGTTCGACACGATAGCACCTGTTAGACACGATAGCAACTGTTAGACACGATAGCACCTGTTAGACACGATAGCACTTGTTAGACATTGGCACGCCCTGCAACTTGCAGCTACTTGGTTCAAAGGCTACCCAGAAGAACCCATGCAGCCTCACCTTTGCAGCTCATCAACTGTGATTTCGCCAGATTGGTCCGTATCGATCGACAGGAAGGCCTTGTGGAAATCCATGCCCTCATCCTAGATTGAAAAATGTGAATTGACAAAATCGTTATTCTTTCGAAATTTATTCTTCGTAGAATAATTAGAATCAATCAATTAGATTAGTCGTTACCTGAGCTGACGCCATTTTAATTTGTCCCTAAGAAGCACGATCTGCAACTTTGTTGCACAAAGCTATACCTTCTTTTAGTCTTCTGACGCAAAAAGCAGAATAAGTTGCTTTCCCCAAGTGGCTTCAACTTCAAATATCCCCCCTCCGGGTTATTCCCACCCTTGGTACTGACCGAACGCTCTTCGTGCGAGAGGGTGTACACTGATTCCACTTTTCCTAACTACGTTAGGAATCTGGACTGGGAAGCAAGTTGTACAACAATATGCCAGTTTTAGAAGTCCTTGTAGCCTAGCTAGGGATGCTGAATCTAAAAAAGCAATAAGATCGCACTGGACGGTCAAGGGTTCTTTGTTTTCTTCCTTCAACGGAGCATCCAAGGAGGCCATGAACACAAATCTGGTAGGTGCATGCAGGACCTCACTTTCTACCGAAGCTATCACTTTTGTTTAGCCAAATATTGGCGCTAAACCATCCAGTCCACCGGCGCTAAACCATCCAGCCCACCGGCGCTAAACCATCCAGCCCACCGGCGCTAAACCATCCAGCCCACCGGCGCTAAACCATCCAGCCCACCGGCGCTAAACCATCCAGTCCACCGGCGCTAAACCATCCAGTCCACTGGCGCTAAACCATCCAGTCCACCGGCGCTAAACCATCCAGCCCACCGGCGCTAAACCATCCAGCCCACCGGCGCTAAACCATCCAGTCCACCGGCGCTAAACCATCCAGTCCACTGGCGCTAAACCATCCAGCCCACCGGCGCTAAACCATCCAGCCCACCGGCGCTAAACCATCCAGCCCACCGGCGCTAAACCATCCAGCCCACCGGCGCTAAACCATCCAGTCCACTGGCGCTAAACCATCCAGCCCACCGGCGCTAAACCATCCAGCCCACCGGCGCTAAACCATCCAGCCCACCGGCGCTAAACCATCCAGTCCACTGGCGCTAAACCATCCAGCCCACCGGCGCTAAACCATCCAGTCCACTGGCGCTAAACCATCCAGCCCACCGGCGCTAAACCATCCAGCCCACCGGCGCTAAACCATCCAGTCCACCGGCGCTAAAATATCTAGTCCACCGGCGCTAAACCATCCAGCCCACCGGCGCTAAACCATCCAGTCCACTTGCGCTAAAATATCTAGTCCACTTGCGCTAAAATATCCAGTACACTGGCGCTAAAATATCCATCCCACCGGCGCTAAAATATCTAGTCCATCGGGACTAAAATACCTAGTACACTTGCGCCAAAATATCTAGTCCACTGGCGCTAAAATATCTAGTCCACCGGCGCTAAAATATCTAGTCCACTTGCGCTAAAATATCTAGTCCATCGGCGCTAAAATATCCAGCCCACCGGCGCTAAAATATCTAGTCCACCGGCGCTAAAATATCCAGCCCACCGGCGCTAAACCATCCAGCCCACCGGCGCTAAACCATCCAGCCCACCGGCGCTAAACCATCCAGTCCACTGGCGCTAAACCATCCAGCCCACCGGCGCTAAACCATCCAGCCCACCGGCGCTAAACCATCCAGTCCACCGGCGCTAAAATATCTAGTCCACCGGCGCTAAACCATCCAGCCCACCGGCGCTAAACCATCCAGTCCACTTGCGCTAAAATATCTAGTCCACTTGCGCTAAAATATCCAGTACACTGGCGCTAAAATATCCATCCCACCGGCGCTAAAATATCTAGTCCATCGGGACTAAAATACCTAGTACACTTGCGCCAAAATATCTAGTCCACTGGCGCTAAAATATCTAGTCCACCGGCGCTAAAATATCTAGTCCACTTGCGCTAAAATATCTAGTCCATCGGCGCTAAAATATCCAGCCCACCGGCGCTAAAATATCTAGTCCACCGGCGCTAAAATATCCAGTCCACCGGCGCTAAAATATCCAGTTACCGGCGCTAAAATATCAAGTCCACCGGCGCTAAAATATCCAGCCCACCGGCGCTAAAGTATCCAGTCCACCGGCGCTAAAATATCCAGCCCACCGGCGCTAAAATATCAAGTCCACCGGCGCTAAAATATCCAGCCCACCGGCGCTAAAATATCAAGTCCACCGGCGCTAAAATATCCAGCCCACCGGCGCTAAAATATCAAGTCCACCGGCGCTAAAATATCTGGTCCGCCCATTTTTTCCAGTGCGCAGACATTCGTTCGCAGGTCTCCTCGGCCTGCCTCCATCCGTCCCCGAATTTCAACCCCCCCCCCCTCCCCAAGGCTTAACTGTGGGTGCGCTGCTGATTTCGATACAGCGATGCACAAAGGATGCGTTTCACTCGAAGGGCCTCTTTCGAAATGCCTGCCGCTTGCTTCATCCTTAGCCACGCATTCTTCCTTGCAGCCTCTCCGCCTTTCCACGCTTCCTTCCGTACCTCAAATCCTTGAACCTTTGTACAAGCCACTTTTCCAGCCAAGTTTCCCGGCTAAATTTGTATCGTCTTGGCTGCTGTCTCCCTTCCCAGCGCTTAATCTTGGCGCCAAATCTAGCGTTTTAATTATCCTGGCGCCAAAAACTGACGATAAACATCCTGGAGCCTAATGTTGGCGCGAATCACCTTGGCGCCTTATCTTGGTGCTAATCACCTTGGCGCCTAATCTTGGCGCGAATCACCTTGGCGCCTAATCTTGGCGCTAATCACCTTGGCGCCTAATCCTAATCCTGGCACCTCTACAGAAAAAATCAATACTAACCAGACGAAGAATTCAGCAAGTATTCAAAATGACAAAAACTGACTCAGCTAAAATTTTTCGTCGCAACCTCAGTTCAATTTGTTTATTTGATCCAGCAATTCAATACCAAACTGCTCATTATAAAAACACAGAGTTAAAAGAGCACATATAGTTTTGGGAAGACTGGGGTTTAGCGAATTGGGAAAAGCATATTCGATAGAATGAGCACCAATGATCAATTCAATTAATTGCTCGCAGTTATTAGGCACATTCAGCAATCTCAAAGGAAGATATGATAAAAAATTTTATACGACACAGATAATAACTAGATCAGCAAATTTGCGTGTAAGCTACTTTCAGCTCAGTAGACAGCTAAACAGAAGCATTTTAGTGTTATTTTTAACATATGACTCATTTATTCACCGCTTGGCCACGGCCATAGACTATACTTATAGGAACGCCAATTTTATTTGGAGTTTTATTGCGCCAGGCCAATAAAATGATAAGGCCGGGGAAACGGGGTCCCAAACATAACCCCGAGGGTCTTGGCTATAAAAATCTCTTACCCCGCCACCAACGCCACCCAATTTTTATTGCCTAAAGCTGGCATGCACATTAGCGGAACTAACTAATGTACATTACGGCTGAATCAATTATCAAGCTGTTTTCGTCTAAAAGGTCTACTCGTCCCTAAAATTCATTTTATCCGCCGTTATTTTTATAAAATAGCATACATACGCTTCTTTGCTACTGAACTGAAAGTAGATAAACTGTTTTATTTAGCATATACAGATACACGCCTGAATGGCATATCCAGCTTTATTAGCAGTGATGTACATAAAAACTGTTTCTATGAAAACATTAAAAACACAATTAACAAATAAAAATTTATGCCAGTATAATTTCGAAAATATCTAATAGATCCTTATTTTGATAAACATCCATAGCCAGCCTAAACAAAACACACATTGCTGTCGCTAAACGAACAAATTATTAAACACATAACGCAGGTTAATAAACACACAAATTTGATAAAAAAACGTCGATAAACAGCAGACTTAAAAACACCGTTTTACAAATCCAATAAATACACAATTAGAATTTGTGAATAAAATATGACACTTAATAAGTTATTGTTCAGTTATTGTAGGTTAATAACTGTCAATAACCAAGAGCTTTGGAAGGATATTGCAGGATACAATTCAGGACTATATTGCAGAATATCATCACCTCGGCAGTGAACATCACACTGTCTAGTCTATGCAGCAATCACTGATAAAAATATATTTTTAAAACAAATTATGGAACAAATTTAAATAAAAGTTGAAGACAATTCTATAACACCCCCCTCTTCCATTCTCTTCTCTCCATCTCTGTTCTCTCACCTCTCTCTCTCCTCCCATATCCCTATCTCCTCTCACCTCTCTGATCAATCATCTCCCTCTCTTGTCTTTCTCATCTATCATCTACCTCTCATCTATCATTTTCTTTTTCTCTCATGTCCCTCTCTTCTCTGATCTTCCCTCGCCCTTTTATCGTCTGCTCTCCCTCTCTTCTCTCATCTCTTTGCTCAGCAGCTCTGTACTCAAGTCGGGACTAATCTCCTATCTCTGGCAGTCCCGGAGCTCACAGGTCGGTGCCCAAGCCAGCGGAATCAACAAAGGTCGGCGGCACGTAGGAGAATCCCATGAAGTCGTTGTCGGCCTCCTGAACGCTGGCGCTGATTTTGATGGAGCGTCCGACAGATTCTGGGGAAAATGGATGGAAGGAGCAGGTTGAAGAGTACAGTTAAGTTTGGCAACTAGAAATGACACAGTCAACTATTGAAAAGTGGCATAACTCTTTAGAAATATAACGGCACACCCAACTAGGAAATGCCACACCCAAACAGGGAAATGCCACACCCAAACAGGAAAATGCCACACCCAAACAGGGAAATGCCACACCCAAACAGGGAAATGCCACACCCAACTAGGAAATGCCACACCCAAACAGGGAAATGCCACACCCAAACAGGGAAATGCCACACCCAAACAGGGAAATGCCACACCCAAACAGGGAAATGCCACACCCAAACAGGGAAATGCCACACCCAAACAGGGAAATGCCACACCCAAACAGGGAAATGGCAACCCAAACAGGGAAATGCCACACCCAACTAGGAAATGCCACACCCAAACAGGGAAATGCCACACCCAAACAGGGAAATGGCTACCCAAACAGGGAAATGCCACACCCAACTAGGAAATGCCACACCCAAACAGGGAAATGCCACACCCAAACAGGGAAATGGCAACCCAAACAGGGAAATGCCACACCCAAACAGGGAAATGGCAACCCAAACAGGGAAATGCCACACCCAACTAGGAAATGCCACACCCAAACAGGGAAATGCCACACCCAAACAGGGAAATGGCTACCCAAACAGGGAAATGGCACACCCAAACAGGAAAATGCCACACCCAAACAGGGAAATGCCACACCCAAACAGGGAAATGGCACACCCAAACAGGGAAATGCCACACCCAAACAGGGAAATGCCACACCCAACTAGGAAATGCCACACCCAAACAGGGAAATGCCACACCCAAACAGGGAAATGCCACACCCAAACAGGGAAATGCCACACCCAAACAGGGAAATGCCACACCCAAACAGGGAAATGCCACACCCAAACAGGAAAATGGCTACCCAAACAGGGAAATGCCACACCCAACTAGGAAATGCCACACCCAAACAGGGAAATGGCACACCCAAACAGGGAAATGCCACACCCAAACAGGGAAATGCCACACCCAAACAGGGAAATGCCACACCCAAACAGGGAAATGCCACACCCAACTAGGAAATGCCACATCCAAACAGGGAAATGGCTACCCAAACAGGGAAATGCCACACCCAACTAGGAAATGCCACACCCAAACAGGGAAATGCCACACCCAAACAGGGAAATGCCACACCCAAACAGGGAAATGCCACACCCAAACAGGGAAATGCCACACCCAAACAGGGAAATGGCACACCCAAACAGGGAAATGCCACACCCAAACAGGGAAATGCCACACCCAAACAGGGAAATGGCACACACAAACAGGGAAATGCCACACCCAAACAGGGAAATGGCACACCCAAACAGGGAAATGGCACACCCAAACAGGGAAATGCCACATCCAAACAGGGAAATGCCACACCCAACTAGGAAATGCCACACCCAACTAGGAAATGCCACACCCAAACAGGGAAATGCCACACCCAAACAGGGAAATGCCACACCCAAACAGGGAAATGGCAACCCAAACAGGGAAATGGCAACCCAAACAGGGAAATGCCACACCCAAACAGGGAAATGGCACACCCAACTAGGAAATGCCACACCCAAACAGGGAAATGCCACACCCAAACAGGGAAATGCCACACCCAAACAGGGAAATGCCACACCCAAACAGGGAAATGCCACACCCAAACAGGGAAATGGCACACCCAAACAGGGAAATGCCACACCCAAACAGGGAAATGGCACATCCAAACAGGGAAATGCCACACCCAAACAGGGAAATGGCACACCCAAACAGGGAAATGCCACACCCAAACAGGGAAATGCCACACCCAAACAGGGAAATGCCACACCCAAACAGGGAAATGCCACACCCAACTAGGAAATGCCACACCCAAACAGGGAAATGGCTACTTAAACAGGGAAATGCCACACCCAACTAGGAAATGCCACACCTAAACAGGGAAATGCCACACCCAAACAGGGAAATGCCACACCCAAACAGGGAAATGCCACACCCAAACAGGGAAATGCCACACCCAAACAGGGAAATGGCACACCCAAACAGGGAAATGCCACACCCAAACAGGGAAATGCCACACCCAAACAGGGAAATGGCACACACAAACAGGGAAATGCCACACCCAAACAGGGAAATGGCACACCCAAACAGGGAAATCCCGATGGAAAATCTGGAGGGGTGTTGGAGGCTCACTTTTTGGTGCTAGCCTCTAATGATTTTTTTTATTTGGTTACACTAAACCAATGGGAGGCTAGAGGCTGGGTTAGAGGCTCGACTCTTGGGTGTCGCAGCCTCTAAAAATGACCCAGATTTGATGCTTGCAATTTGAGGCTCGTATTGGAGGCTCAATTAGAGGCTGGCAATTTGAGGCTCGTATTGGAGGCTCAATTAGAGGCTGGCAATTTGAGGCTCATATTGGAGGATCAATTAGAGGCTGGCAATTTGAGGCTCGTATTGGAGGCTCAATTAGAGGCTGGCAATTTGAGGCTCGTATTGGAGGCTCAATTAGAGGCTGGCAATTTGAGGCTCGTATTGGAGGCTCAATTAGAGGCTGGCAATTTGAGGCTCGTTTTGGAGGCTCAATTAGAGACTGGCAATTTGAGGCTCGTTTTGGAGGCTCAATTAGAGGCTGGCGATTTGATGCTCAGTTAGAGGCTGAATTAGAGGCTCAATTAGAGGCTGGCGATTTGATGCTCAGTTAGAGGCTGAATTAGAGGCTCAATTAGAGGCTGGCGATTTGATGCTCAGTTAGAGGCTGAATTAGAGGCTCAATTAGAGGCTGGCGATTTGATGCTCAGTTAGAGGCTGAATTAGAGGCTCAATTAGAGGCTGGCGATTTGATGCTCAGTTAGAGGCTGAATTAGAGGCTCAATTAGAGGCTCAATTAGAGGCTGGCGATTTGATGCTCAGTTAGAGGCTCAATTAGAGGCTCAATTAGAGGCTCAATTAGAGGCTGGCGATTTGATGCTCAGTTAGAGGCTCAATTAGAGGCTCAATTAGAGGCTCAATTAGAGGCTGGCGATTTGATGCTCAGTTAGAGGCTCAATTAGAGGCTCAATTAGAGGCTCAATTAGAGGCTGGCGATTTGATGCTCAGTTAGAGGCTCAATTAGAGGCTCAATTAGAGGCTCAATTAGAGGCTGGCGATTTGATGCTCAGTTAGAGGCTCAATTAGAGGCTCAATTAGAGGCTCAATTAGAGGCTCAATTAGAGGCTGGCGATTTGATGCTCAGTTAGAGGCTCAATTAGAGGCTCAATTAGAGGCTGGCGATTTGATGCTCAGTTAGAGGCTCAATTAGAGGCTCAATTAGAGGCTGGCGATTTGATGCTCAGTTAGAGGCTGAATTAGAGGCTCAATTAGAGGCTGGCGATTTGATGCTCAGTTAGAGGCTCAATTAGAGGCTCAATTAGAGGCTCAATTAGAGGCTGGCGATTTGATGCTCAGTTAGAGGCTCAATTAGAGGCTCAATTAGAGGCTGGCGATTTATTAATAAGCTACGATTAATAAAACGAAAGAAAGAAAGAAAGAAAGAGGCTGGTTTCTTTTTACGAGGGATGTGTCATAAATCTGCTGACAAACATCTCTAGTTTCTTTTGTATTTTTTTACTTGAGTTTATACTTTAGCCTAGGACTCTAGGGCTCATGACAGTTATGTCTATGGAAAATATTACTTCTAGCCTTCATATAAGACAGAAAATCCTGTATCTTTCTACCTCCACCTCTACCTCTAGCATCTACCTCTGATGAGAACATCCAGCGGGTGCTCTTAGAGAAAATTAAAGAGCCACTTCGTGGTCACTGCTATGGAAGCCTTTCTGCTTTTGGCTCTGCGATCAACCAGTGGTTGCGAAGTGTCCCCAGAAAATTCTTCGCCCAGGGCCTCGACAAGCTGCCTGAAAGATGGCACAAATGTGTTCAGCTCCGGGGTGACTATGTTGAGAAGTGTGACATTGATTATTAAGAGTTTCTTTTTTTACTTGTTTAATAGTCACATTTGTCAGCGAATCACAATCCTCGTACCGTTATCAGTTCTTACGTTTCGCCTACTACAACACGGCCTCGGTCTCGCCACCGGCCTCGGTCTCGCCACCGGCCTCCGTCCCGCCACCGGCCTCTGTCCCGCCACCGGCCTCCGTCCCGCCACCGGCCTCCGTCTCGCCACCGGCCTCCGTCCCGCCACCGGCCTCCGTCTCGCCACCGGCCTCCGTCTCGCCATCGGCCTCCGTCCCGCCACCGGTCTCGGTCTCGCCACCGGCCTCCGTCCCGCCACCGGCCTCCGTCCCGCCACCGGCCTCCGTCTCGCCACCGGCCTCCGTCCCGCCACCGGCCTCCGTCTCGCCACCGGCCTCCGTCTCGCCATCGGCCTCCGTCCCGCCACCGGTCTCGGTCTCGCCACCGGCCTCCGTCCCGCCACCGGCCTCCGTCCCGCCACCGGCCTCCGTCTCGCCACCGGCCTCCGTCCCGCCACCGGCCTCCGTCTCGCCACCGGCCTCCGTCTCGCCATCGGCCTCCGTCCCGCCACCGGCCTCCGTCTCGCCACCGGCGCCCGATAGTTTACTGCGGCCGTAAGCGGCGAGGCGATTGAAGTAAAGTGACAGGCGGCTTGGGTCTAGGCCGTTCGATTTAACGAATTGAATGACGGCCTCTTTCTGCATCGGGTCGACGGCCGACCGGTTGGTGCCATTCTTTACCTTTCGTCCTTCCCAGACACACGTCTGAAGCTGCTCCTCAGAGAAGACAGCCCGCAGTATTGTGGAGTAAGCGACGCCAAGTAGGCGCTTTCGTTGAGCAACTTCCTTGGCATCGTGGTATCTCTTGATGGCTGTTTCAATACCGCGCATGCTGTCGTCCGTCACTTTTACGGTGGGGAACGCGTCAATGAGGGCGACCTTCTGTATCAAAGACACCGGTTTTTTGATAGTGGTGCTACCGGACGTACTGTCACTCGCACGAGTGTTAACAGCCAAGGTGATCCCTAAGGACTCCACTTCAGTGGCCATGGAGGAGTCAACTATTGTGGCTGGCGAGTCGGAGCAGAATTCCGCCATCTTGGCGAGCTCGGTGCGTGCACGCGCGTGGATTTTGTTCGCGTCCTCTAGCATTTTATCAACCGATGAGATGATCCGCACCGAGTTTCGGAAGGAAGTACAAGTCTGCCGATACTCGAGGGCAAGCTGGTGCAAATCAGCCTTCATGCTGGATACTTTTCCTTCGACAGACTGCGCCTCCGTGTCATGGTCACGTGAAAGCTCATCCAATGCCGCCTGGAGCCTCTCCTTGTCTTCCATGAGTGCTGTGCCTCTAATCCAGCCTCTAATTGAGCCTCGAATCCAGTCTCTAATTGAGCCTCGAATCCAGTCTCTAATCCAGCCTCTAATTCAGTCTCTAATACAGCCTCTAATCCAGCCTCTAATTGAGCCTCGAATCCAGTCTCTAATTGAGCCTCGAATCCAGTCTCTAATCCAGCCTCTAATTCAGTCTCTAATACAGCCTCTAATCCAGCCTCTAATTGAGCCTCGAATCCAGTCTCTAATTGAGCCTCGAATCCAGTCTCTAATCCAGCCTCTAATTCAGTCTCTAATACAGCCTCTAATCCAGCCTCTAATTGAGCCTCGAATCCAGTCTCTAATTGAGCCTCGAATCCAGTCTCTAATCCAGCCTCTAATTCAGTCTCTAATCCAGCCTCTAATCCAGCCTCGAATTTAGCCTCTAAATTAAACATCAAATCCAGGCTCAAATAAAGCCTCTAATCCAGCCTCGAATTTAGCCTCTAAATTAAACATCAAATCCAGGCTCAAATAAAGCCTCTAATCCAGCCTCGAATTTAGCCTCTAAATTAAACGTCAAATCCAGGCTCAAATAAAGCCTCTAATCCAGCCTCGAATTTAGCCTCTAAATTAAACGTCAAATCCAGGCTCAAATAAAGCCTCTAATCCAGCCTCGAATTTAGCCTCTAAATTAAACGTCAAATCCAGGCTCAAATAAAGCCTCTAATCCAGCCTCGAATTTAGCCTCTAAATTAAACGTCAAATCCAGGCTCAAATAAAGCCTCTAATCCAGCCTCGAATTTAGCCTCTAAGTTAAACGTCAAATCCAGGCTCAAAAAAAGCCTCTAATCCAGCCTCGAATTTAGCCTCTAAATTAAACGTCAAATCCAGGCTCAAATAAAGCCTCTAATCCAGCCTCGAATTTAGCCTCTAAATTAAACGTCAAATCCAGGCTCAAAAAAAGCCTCTAATCCAGCCTCGAATCTAGCCTCTATCTCAGACTCTAATTTGAACCTCTACTCTAGCCTCAAATCCAGCATCAAATACAATCTCTTTTGAGGTTAAAGATTATTTTTGAGGCTAGCATCTAACCAGCCTCAAAAAATCCACTTTGAGGTTCATTCGAGGCTGCGTTTGAGGCTAGGGTAAAAATTAGAGGCTGCCCTTTTCCCATCGGGAATGGCACACCCAAACAGGGAAATGCCACACCCAAACAGGGAAATGCCACACCCAACTAGGAAATGCCACACCCAACTAGGAAATGCCACACCCAAACAGGGAAATGCCACACCCAAACAGGGAAATGCCACACCCAAACAGGGAAATGGCACACCCAAACAGGGAAATGCCACGCCCAAACAGGGAAATGGTACACCCAAACAGGGAAATGCCACACCCAAACAGGGAAATGGCACACCCAACTAGGAAATGCCACACCCAAACAGGGAAATGCCACACCCAAACAGGGAAATGGCACACCCAAACAGGGAAATGCCACGCCCAAACAGGGAAATGGTACACCCAAACAGGGAAATGGCACACCCAAATAGGGAAATGGCACACCCAAACAGGGAAATGGCACACCCAAACAGGGAAATGGCACACCCAAACAGGGAAATGGCACACCCAAATAGGGAAATGGCACACCCAAACAGGGAAATGCCACACCCAACTAGGAAATGGCAACCCAAATATGGAAATGACACACCCAAATATGGAAATGGCACACCCAAATGCGGAAATGGCACACCCAAATATGGAAATGGCACACCCAAATGCGGAAATGGCACACCCAAATAAGGAAATGGCACACCCAAATAAGGAAAAGGCACACCCAAATATGGAAATGGCACACCAAATAAGGAAAAGGCACACCCAAATATGGAAATGGCACACCCAAATAAGGAAAAGGCACACCCAAATAAGGAAAAGGCACACCCAAATATGGAAATGGCACACCCAAATATGGAAAAGGCACACCCAAATATGGAAATGGCACACCCAAATAAGGAAAAGGCACACCCAAATATGGAAATGGCACACCCAAATAAGGAAAAGGCACACCCAAATATGGAAATGCCACACCCAAATATGGAAATGGCACACCCAAATATGGAAAAGGCACACCCAAATATGGAAATGGCACACCTAAATATGGAAAAGGCACACCCAAATATGGAAATGGCACACCCAAATAAGGAAATGGCACACCCAAATATGGAAATGGCACACCCAAATAAGGAAATGGCACACCCAAATATGGAAATGGCACACCCAAATAAGGAAATGACACACCCAAATATGAAAATGGCACCCCTAACCAGCAAATGGCGCACTCAGCTAGAAAATGGCACGCAAAAATAGAAAAATGGCACTCACGCGGCACTGGTTCCCTCGTGAACTCAGAGTCAATGTACTCAGTAGACAGCGGACTCATCAGCTTCGGTTTGAACGGCGGCTCAATCTTGCGCTGCTCAAGGAGCTGCCAGTCGATGGTGGCAAAGAACGGATGCTTGCGCACCTCCTGGATGTCACCGTTGCTGCCCAGTCGGTTCTGACGGCTCTTCTGCAGCAGCTGCGGTTGGATGGATAAATGGAAAAATGGATAAAAATATTCTATTTAGCTACTGTTTGAAAATCAGCAGTAGTAGCGCTAGCGTTTTTTGTATTTACTATGCATGAAAATAAGAATTCGGGTTGCGCAAACAGATTAAGAATTAGGTACATAGAAAAATGGCCTGTGGTGATCTGAGAAAAACGATTGAACTGAAGTTGCATCAATTACTTTCAAGGGAAATTTATTGTATTTCTGCATTGGATACAGTACATGGTCCACTTTACCGCGATCCTCAAAGCCCTCGTTTTCTTTTAACAACTCTTTTTCCCCTCATTTCATTTCTGCATCTTATCTTCTCATCTCTCATCTCCTTCTCACCTCTCATCTCCCTCTCATCTCTCTTCTCCCTCTTATTTCTCATCTCCCTTTCATCTCTTATCTCCCTATCATCTCTCATCTCCCTCTCTCATCTGAATCTCATCTCTCATCTCCCTCTCATATCTAATCTCCCTCTTAACTCTCATCTCCCTTTCATCTCTCATCTCCCCTTCATATCTCATCTCCCTCTCATATATCTCATCTCCTTCTCGTACATCTCATCTCCCTCTTAACTCTCATCTCCCTCTCATCTCTCATCTCCCCTTCATATCTCATCTCCCTCTCATATCTCATCTCCCTCTTAGCTCTTATCTCCCTCTCATCCACCATCTCCCCTTCATATCTCATCTCTCTCTCATCTCTCATCTCACTCTTATCTCTTATCTCCCTTTCATCTATTATCTCCCTATCATCTCTCGTCTCTCATTTCCCTCTCTCATCTCTTATCTCTCAGTCATTTGTCATCTCCTTCTCATCTCTCATTTTTAAATGATCTCTTATCTCCCTCTTATCTATCATTTACCTCTCATCTTCTATCTCCCTTTCATCTCTCATGTCTTTTTCAGACTGCCCTCTTCTCCTTCCTTGCCTTCTCTTAATTTTCTTAGTTTTTCTTTTTCCTCTAAACATCCGGAACTATCAGGCACCAAACCCACCCCAGTACAAGCCGAAAAAGCCAGTTCCTAGCACTACACTCAGTTCTACACTCTGAGCAAGGTCTACTTGTCAGATAATTTGCGTAGGAAAATTGAATTCCCAACTCTCATGTGTAGGAAGAGACGTCGGTTGATATAGTGGCAAAAACCCCGCTAAAGAGATCGAGTTCTGTAACTGAAAACAGTCATTGCAGAGTGAGGAAAGCGGAGAAAGGCACAGCGCGGGAGCTCAAGAAATCGTCACTAAGCTTGCTGAAGCAGACTTTAGCAATGGCCAACCAAGCTAAACTAGTCAGGGGATATAATCCTATAGGGTAGCTTATCAGCAACTGACTTGAGGTCCCTCTCAGTCCCCTCTCTTTCCCTCTTCCCAATGGGCAATCAATAATTTACACGCCAGTTGCAGGCCAACAAGACTGCGAGAGACTCGGGGCTTGGATAATGGCAGAAAGGATTTGCCATTAGTATAAGCTAATATATCTTCTGGATACACATACGTTCGTACATTGAACACACGCTTCAGGCAGTCAAAATTTCAAAGGACAAAACACTTTCAGAGCTTCGAACTCAGTGGTACCCCGGGGTTCTATTCCCTGCGAGACTGCATTAATTGAGTTAACTGACAATTGACGGCTTGACGTGAGATTCAAGGCTATGACTCTGACTCTGCCCGTGCTCAGGGGTCCAGCGGAAACCCGCTGAGAACTAAGCTAATCCGCAGAAGAGAGAGCTTAACAGAAGCAAATAATGATCTGCGTCTAAAGATCTAACCATAATAAAATGAAGGAGGCATACAGAAAAAACCGAGAAAATGCCGTGACAAAGTGAAAGTGTGCCGGCTGAGAGAGCGCAAATACAACTTGTGCGTGAGAAAATCTGCCGTTCAAGCAGAGTTGCTCCAAAAAAAGCAAACTCGCATCTGTACAGAGACTGTTGCAGAAAATCCTATATACTAAAAATGGTCTGTCTGTGTCTATGTGATCGATTAGAGAAAAAATGGCTGTACCGATTTTGTTCGAACTTGCACTGTTCGATCAGAAATTTTCCCGTGACTGTACATGCATCGTGGCTAAGAAATTTCTTGATGCTAAAGGCATTAAATATTCGAAAAACATGCTTTTTTGCAAAGGTCAAGCAAACTTTTCGACTTGAAATGCATTGTAAGAATGCTAGAGAAAAAACTGACTGGTTGAATTCTGATTCTGAAATAGATTGCATCATAACTGAATTGTAACTCCGACTTGAATTGAAAATGCAGTGTGGAAGCGTAGCACCAGACTTGATTTAGATTGCGTAACCATATTGTTAACTGATACTGACTGACTGAGAAACTGATTATGTCATAACTGCTTCGTGTGATTTACTCTATGCTTGGATTTTAAAGTGTTGAGTTATATAAGTGCAAAATTTGATGTTATCAAAACGATGAGAGCTAGCCTAGAGGTGAACAAACTGAACTGTTAAATGCAGCGACGATGGTTTGAATTTTCATAGAGTATAATTTTTTAATTAAAGCTTTTCAACGTCAGGAAAACTAAAAGACTTTTTAAAAAGAATCGTCATGTAAAAATCATAGAAGCGTCATGTAAAAAATCATAGAAGCGTCATGTAAACAATCATAGAAGCGTCATGTAAAAAATCATAGAAGCGTCATGTAAACAATCATAGAAGCGTCATGTAAACAATCATAGAAGCGTCATGTAAACAATCATAGAAGCGTCATTTAAACAATCATAGAAGCGTCATGTAAACAATCATAGAAGCGTCATGTAAACAATCATAGAAGCGTCATATAAAAATCATAGAAGCGTCATGTAAACAATCATAGAAGCGTCATGTAAACAATCATAGAAGCGTCATGTAAAAAATCATAGAAGCGTCATGTAAACAATCATAGAAGCGTCATTTAAACAATCATAGAAGCGTCATGTAAACAATCATAGAAGCGTCATGTAAAAAATCATAGAAGCGTCATGTAAACAATCATAGAAGCGCCATGTAAAAAATCATAGAAGCGTCATGAAACAATCATAGAAGCGTCATGTAAAAAATCATAGAAGCGTCATGTAAAAAGCATAGAAGCGTCATGTAAAAATCATAGAAGCGTCGTATAAACAATCATAGAAGCGTCATGTAAACAATCATAGAAGCGTCATGTAAAAAATCATAGAAGCGTCATGTAAACAATCATAGAAGCGTCATGAAACAATCATAGAAGCGTCATGTAAAAAATCATAGAAGCGTCATGTAAAAAGCATAGAAGCGTCATGTAAAAATCATAGAAGCGTCGTATAAACAATCATAGAAGCGTCATGTAAACAATCATAGAAGCGTCATGTAAACAATCATAGAAGCGTCATGTAAACAATCATAGAAGCGTCATGTAAACAATCATAGAAGCGTCATGAAACAATCATGGAAGCGTCATGTAAACAATCATAGAAGCGTCATGTAAAAAGCATAGAAGCGTCATGTAAAAATCATAGAAGCGTCGTATAAACAATCATAGAAGCGTCATGTAAACAATCATAGAAGCGTCATGTAAAAATCATAAAAGCGTCATGTAAAAATCATCGAAGCGTCCTGCAGAAATCGTAGAAGCGTCATGAAATAATCATAGAAGCGTCATGTAAAAAATCATAGAAGCGTCATGTAAACAATCATAGAAGCGTCATGTAAACAATCATAGAAGCGTCATGTAAACAATCATGGAAGCGTTATGTAAAAAAATCATAGAAGCGTCATGTAAAAAGCATAGAAGCGTCATATAAACAATCATAGAAGCGTCATATAAAAAATCATAGAAGTGTCATGTAAAAATCATAGAAGCGTCATGAAAAAATCATAGGAGCCTCATTTAAAAACTAATGAAAGTGTCATTTAAAAAATTAAGAAGCATCATGGTAGAATAAAAGAAGCGTCATGTCAGACATGAAGGGTGTCATGTAAAAATTAAATGCAGCTATAATGCTGTGCTGGGGAGGAAAAACTGAGACGTAAAGGCTCTCAGAGAATAACTGAGATTACGGGGGGGGGTTCTGAGATGTCAAAGCAAAAGTCAGAAGCTACTTCAAAGTTCATGTACTTTACTCAATTTTTTTATTGCATTATTTGTTGGCTCGCCACGGGGGGGGCGCTGATAGAAGAAGAGTCATGTAAAAAATAAAAGTAGCACTACGTATACATAAAAGAAAAGTCATGTCGAAGTTAAAATATTCATTTGGGAATTGCTACGATGTCAAAGCTTGGTGGAAATCGTTATAGTGCTGTGATTCTTAAAGAAGGAATCACTTAAATTCCAAGGCTTAGGGGAGAAGAATTGCTGAGATTTCAAGGCTTTAGGTTGGGTTAAAGTTAGGTTTAGGTCAGGTGTGGGTTGAGGGTTATATTTTATCGGATTTCAAGGTTAACAGAATAACAGGGGATTTTTTAGATTTCAAGGTTTATGGGGGCCATCGCTGACATGTTAAGACTTACGGGGGAATATCTGAGATGTCAAGGTTCACGGGGTATAAATGAGATTTCAAGGCTAAAGTCAGAAGCTACATGTAGTTTATTGAAAACTTTTTATTACATTATTTGATGCCTCCTCTGGGGAGGGATCGCTGATAAAAAAAGCGTAATGTAAAAAATAAAATAAGCTTCATGTCGAAGTTAAGAGATTCATTTGGGAATCTCTACGATGTCGAGGCTTGCAGGGAATCGCTATAATGTTGTAGTAGTGCTATAATGACTCTTAGAGAGAATTATTGAAATTTCAATGCTTTAGGGTTAGGTTAGGGTTAGGGTTAGGGTTAGGGTTAGGGTTAGGCTAGGGTTAGGGTTAGAAGGTTGACAGATATTTTTAGATTTCCAAGGCTTATTTGGGGCATTGCTGAGATGTCAAGGGGGGAAGTTGATATGTTAAAGCTTGTGGGGGGGGGAATTACTGACATGTCAAGGCTTACAAGGTTTGACAGGAGATTTTTTAAGATTTCAAGGATACATGTAGTTTATTAAAAAAACGTGTATTGCATTTCTTTGGCTCCCCAACGGGGGGCGTAGATTGCTAGTAACCATCTAATTGCTTT
>NIVC01001054.1:102243-209743 GCA_002269645.1 Macrostomum lignano | reverse complement strand
CCAGACAGACAACAGGACACAAACACCCACACACAATAGGACAGAAACACCCAGACAGACAATAGGACAGAAACACCCAGACAGACAATAGGACACAGATATGTAGACAGACAATAAGAGACAGACATGCAGACAGACAATAGGACACAGACATGTAGACAGACAATAGGCACAGACATGCAGACAGACAATAAGAGACAGACATGCAGACAGACAATAAGAGACAGACATGCAGACAGACAATAAGAGACAGACATGCAGACAGACAATAGGACACAGATATGTAGACAGACAATAGGCACAGACATGCAGACAGACAATAAGAGACAGACATGCAGACAGACAATAAGAGACAGACATGCAGACAGACAATAGGACACAGATATGTAGACAGACAATAAGAGACAGACATGCAGACAGACAATAGGACACAGACATGTAGACAGACAATAAGAGACAGACATGCAGACAGACAATAAG
This sequence comes from Macrostomum lignano, assembly GCA_002269645.1. Taxonomy (NCBI): domain Eukaryota; kingdom Metazoa; phylum Platyhelminthes; family Macrostomidae; genus Macrostomum; species Macrostomum lignano. Next base: position 209,263 of record NIVC01001054.1, on the reverse strand, counting down.
AGACAGACATGCAGACAGACAATAGGACACAGACATGCAGACAGACAATAAGAGACAGACATGCAGACAGACAATAAGAGACAGACATGCAGACAGACAATAGGACACAGATATGTAGACAGACAATAAGAGACAGACATGCAGACAGACAATAGGACACAGACATGTAGACAGACAATAAGAGACAGACATGCAGACAGACAATAGGACACAGACATGTAGACAGACAATAGGCACAGACATGCAGACAGACAATAGGACACAGACATGCAGACAGACAATAAGAGACAGACATGCAGACAGACAATAAGAGACAGACATGCAGACAGACAATAGGACACAGATATGTAGACAGACAATAAGAGACAGACATGCAGACAGACAATAGGACACAGACATGTAGACAGACAATAGGCACAGACATGCAGACAGACAATAAGAGACAGACATGCAGACAGACAATAAGAGACAGACATGCAGACAGACAATAGGACACAGACATGTAGACAGACAATAGGACACAGACATGCAGACAGACAATAGGACACAGATATGTAGACAGACAGACAGACAGACAGACAAAAAGGCGCACAGAGGCCCACATTAAAGATGCGATTCAGTCTCAATATCTCTCGTTCGCAGGCAGTTCCTGGCAGCTAAAATATCAGGAGGAATTCGTTTCAGTTGAATATCAAATTTCAGCCCAGAAAAAACTGCAGAATTGCAGCAGCAGATGGTTTTGAGAACAGCGAGCAGCCACTTCTAGAGAATAAGAAGTCAGAAAGCCAAGTACGATATTTTTGCTGTGGCTTGACAGCAGGAAAAGAAAAAAATACTATAAAAATAAACCCGCTGAAGCCTTGGCTCTGCGCTGCCACCAGAACTTCTGTTTTATTTAACGATTGCGTGGGCATCTGCGTGTTTGCAGGCATCTCTGTTTGCAGCACTGCATGCTGTCTGTGGAAACTAAACTTGGGCTTGCGTCTCTGCCCGTCACGTGTGCGCTTGCAGTGCGGTATGGCCCAGCGAATGCCCTGTTTTTAAATTCTACTGATACAGGCTGACTGACTGACTGACTGACTGACTGACTGACTGACTGACTGACTGACTGACTGACTGACTGGCTGACTGACTGACTGACTGACTGACTGACTGACTGACTGACTGACTGACTGGCTGACTGACTGACTGACTGACTGGCTGACTGACTGACTGACTGACTGACTGACTGACTGGCTGACTGACTGACTGACTGACTGACTGACTGACTGACTGACTGACTGACTGACTGACTGGCTGACTGGCTGACTGACTGACTGACTGACTGACTGACTGACTGACTGACTGACTGACTGACTGACTGACTGACTGACTGACTGACTGACTGACTGACTGACTGACTGACTGACTGACTGACTGACTGACTGACTGACTGACTGACTGACTGACTGACTGACTGACTGACTGACTGACTGACTGACTGACTGACTGACTGACTGACTGACTGACTGACTGACTGACTGACTGACTGACTGACTGACTGACTGACTGACTGACTGACTGACTGACTGACTGACTGACTGACTGACTGACTGACTGACTGACTGGCTGACTGACTGACTGACTGACTGACTGACTGACTGACTGACTGACTAAGTAGCTAACTACGAGCTAAATAACTGACTTACTAACTAAATAACTAACTAACTAACTAACTAGCTAGCTAACTAACTAAATAACTAAATAACTAACTAACTAACTAGCTAACTAACTAACTAACTAACTAACTAACTAACTAACTAACTAACTAACCAACTAACTAACTAACTCACTCACTAATTAAATAACTAAATAACTGACTGACTAACAAACTAAATAACTAACTAACTAATTAACTAACTAACTAACTAACTAACTAACTAACTAACTAACTAACTAACTAACTAACTAACTAACTAACTAACTAACTAACTAACTAACTAACTAACTAAGGTCAACAAGAAATCGTTGAAAGCAACCAATTTGCTGAAAAGTCAAATACACATCAGTGACACAATATGTACAGTGCAGGCTCACTTTGGCAGTCAGATTTGATACGCAATTCCTACAAAGCCAAATTCTGCGCAATAAAACACCTGCAGTGACCGAGTCGCACTGATCTGGCGCAATCAGCGTGGACTTTTTCTCTACCCGAATTCGTATCGCTACAGATTCGCGTTGAAAGAATATTTATCTGGGCTAAGCTAAGCGACCAATTGATATACTCGAATATGGATAGATTAATAAAAAAGATTGCCAATGTTTTCACTATTAGGGACACATACACAAAAATGCATTTCGCATGTATGATTGAATGAAAGATAGGGTTAGACTGGCTTGGACCAATCCTGACTCTCTCTCTCTCTCAGTCTGCCTCACTCCATATGTGCGCACTGCCTCTACAGCCCACATCGCAACCAACTGAGAGCTGACTACAGTGTAGGGCAATATGCAATAAATTTCACCTCCAGCTCGCATTGGGAGCTCCCAAGTAGTTCGACTCGAGCAACCGAGAGATCAACTTTGACGATCGAGAAACAGTCGCGACTCTCTCAAATGGAAGGCAGCCTAGGCGACTTGGAGGACACTGTGGAGAAATGGGCCAAGATCAAGTTCGAGGACAATAAGATTGGCAGTCAAAAGAAATTAAGCTGCGAAAATTTGGCTTACGCTATCGACTGGAAGAAGGTGTCAATTGATCATGAGCAGCCAGAGTTCTCGCACAGCGACAAGCAGGTGAGTTAACGTTACAAGAAAGTTTCAGATTTTTTATGCTTAGGGTGGCTCTCGTGAGCCCATGATTCACTTATAGAGAAGTAGGAGAGGCCCTGATGAGTCAGGAATTGCTTGAAGTTCAGAATCGACTGTAAAATGTAGGGAGTCGAGTATTTAGCCAGCTAATTTAGTTGCGGGTTGAGACGACTCAAGAATTAAACCGAAAGTTTAAGTAGAGCTCAAACAGGTCGACGAGTGACTCAGACGTGTAGGAAAGGTTCAGGTGAGTCCAGAAGTGACTCAGGCGTGTAGGAAAGGTTCAGGTGAGTCCAGAAGTGACTCAGGCGTGTAGGAAAGGTTCAGGTGAGTCCAGAAGTGACTCAGGCGTGTAGGAAAGGTTCAGGTGAGTCCAGAAGTGACTCAGGCGTGTAGGAAAGGTTCAGGTGAGTCCAGAAGTGACTCAGGCGTGTAGGAAAGGTTCAGGTGAGTCCAGAAGTGACTCAGGCGTGTAGGAAAGGTTCAGTTGATTTTTTGAGTGACTCACGCGTGCAGGAAAGGTTCAGGTGATTTGTGGAGTGACTCAGGCGTGTAGGAAAGGTTCAGGTGAGTCCAGAAGTGACTCAGGCGTGTAGGAAAGGTTCAGGTGAGTCCAGAAGTGACTCAGGCGTGTAGGAAAGGTTCAGTTGATTTTTTGAGTGACTCACGCGTGCAGGAAAGGTTCAGGTGATTTGTGGAGTGACTCAGACTTGTAGGAATGGTTTAGTTGAGTCCACAAGTGACTCGGGTGTATATGAAAGGTTTAGGTGATTTGGGGAGTAACTCAAATGTACAGGAAAGGTTTGGATGAGTCGAAAAGTGACTCAAACATATAGGGAAAGTTCAGGTGAATCGAGAAGTGACCCAGAAGTGTTGGACGGATGCTGATGTGCCCAATGAAAATAGATAAGCCACGCAATATTTTCATATTCCAGGTGAGGCCCAACGCTGTGGTTCTATTTAAGACGTTCTTCACCAACACCACGGATCACCAGCAGAACTATTCGTTCCAAACCACTCGAACAACAAAGAAAACCGCCGACATTCGAGTCTCGTCAACCTTCACTAAAGGCGGCAACGCCAGCATCACGCTAAAACTGCCGGGTGACATTCTGGAACTCGGCGGCGGCTTCAACTGCGAGCTGGCCGTCACTAACGAGCGCGGGCAGACATTCGAGGAGGAGATCAGCTGGAGCGTCAACAGCGAGGTCAGCGTGCCGCCGAAAAAGCGCCGTTCGGCGCAGATCAACATCACCGAGGTGAAGTACTCGTGCGACTTCCAGCTGCGCAGCACCGTCCGCGGCCGGGTGAAAGTGAGCATCACCAATCCGGAAGACAATAACTCGCTGGTGAAACACATGGAGGCCGACATCTTCCAGGTAGGAGTTGTGCCAAAACACGAACAACTTAAGTAGAAGCATGCTAGACTCGCACATCAGATAGCAATTAACCAGTTGACAAGAAACGCCGAGACAAACTGGGATAAACTGGGGATTTTGTGTCAAGAAAAGGCAAGCAATGTCATTCTCATTAATGAGCAGTCTGAGGGCGACAGTCTTGTGCTACTATCTAATGTCTGCACTTTAAACATTTCTGCTCACAAGTGTTCACAGGGCGTAGCCATGATTCTTTATTGGCGAGATAACTTCCTAACTTCCAGTAACTTCGACGCCACCTCGTGGGCGCCATCGTAAGGCAGATAAACAAGCAACTAATAAACTACAGATAACATATTGCAGTTTCAATCAAATAATTGATAATAAATTGGGTATTATAACTAGAATCCCAGACCCAGTATTATAACTAACCAGTCAACCCGAAAGTCGGGACTGGAGGCGTATTATATTATGAAGTTCTAAGAGTCCCAATAGATACTCGAGAACAAGTCTCATTCCAGAAACTCATTGACAATAAAGATTTAAAAGTCCAAAATCCAGTTCCGATAAACAAAGACTATAGCATGACACAATTAGCTGCCGACAAAAACACAAACCCTAATCTTAACCTAAACTGTCGAATCGCTGGTATCCGCGCTCGCACGAACACCTTCCTCTACTTCCAGGTGATCAAGAGCACTATGAAGCAGAAAACCGGCATGACATTCAATGAAGCGACCAAGGAGGTGGTTTTCCTGTCCAAAGGCCACGCAGCGTTCAGCTTCGGCACGGAGCAGCACGTTGAGGTGCGCGACGAACCGCTGCCAGACGGTGTCTGACCGTGGACAGTTAAAGTACAAGTGTAGAAGGGTAGTTTTGCTGCTAAATGCGTCAGCAAGATCGTGTCCTCAGATTGATTGATTAGAGTAGAATGTGATTTGGTTTATAAACTTGCTAATCAATCTCGGGAAGAAGACACTTTTGCTTTATGTGAAAAGCTGACAATTTGTTATCTATAGTCTATGGCCATGCCTTTCTTAACACCGCTCGTTTTTGCTTGTGTGAGAAGCATGTGGAGTCTTGTTTGGTTTGACTAAAGTCTCAGTTCGTAAAAAGCAATGTCATTTGGTATTTTACCATAGACATATTAATGCCAAAGTCGCACTATCAGTGCGGCATTTAGTGAGGTTGCGACCATAGACTATGAGTATTTTAATGCAAAATGCATCGAACTTTAGTGTGTCTGCAATGACAATAATCGGGCACGAAAAAAGACCTTGGTTCTTTAAAGCTTTAAATGCTTTTACACGTAGCGGTGTCTCTTTTACTTTTTCTTGTTAGCGATAAATTGTTTAAAAGTTTAGTTAAAAATCACAAATATAAAAGCACCCGTACACAATATTTGTAACAATGTATGATATTATATAAGCGATGTTTTCTACTTTTAAATTTATTCAAATTCTCACCTTGTTGAGAACGTCCTGTGACGCAGATGAAGCGCTGGGTTTGAGCTGCAGCGGCTTGTGCAAAATATTAGAGTACATCTCGGACTTTTCGCGGCTGTAGAAGGGCGGCTGAGGAAATTTTGAATGAGGGAATCTTGATTTATGCGTTTTATATTCATTATTAAATTTTATTTTATGAAATTGTACTTAATTAGTCAGTTTAAGCCAGTCTTATTTTTAAAAAAACATTTTAATTAATGTACATTAATTTTTCTGCCCTTATCTGAGTGTACACCAACACCATTTCTCGCACTAACCCTAGAATGCCAATTAAATTTTAATTAGTCTTGTCACAACCCCTCACTTCCGCAACAGAGTCAGCCGGCAAACTGACTGCTCAAATTGAAAAAACCTTTACCTAAACCAAAATTTATCCCTATCCTAAACCCTAATTCCCATACCCTGAGGCCAACCCTAACCTAAAACCTAAATCGCAAATATTCTTGATCCCAAACATCAGTCAGTGAGTCAGTGTATAAAACTAACCTTCTAACCCTCCATAAGGGCAGCCATCCACAGATACTATAAACACTAGATAGGCCACTCAGGCTAATTTTCTGGGCAAGTTTTTTATTCTACTTTCTGCTTAGTAGCAATGAAAGGAAGCAACAGTATTATTTGCTAAATTAGACAAATCAAGTGACTGTTTTTGAGACATCGTTTTGCTAACGCCACAAACAACTAACTTGTTTTGTGCAGTAATGGTGTACATTAAGACGCGACAGACAGTGTACAATGCCGCTATCTTTCAAAGTGGAGGAAGGGGGGTAGTCTGGAATAGGGTTAATATCAGTTTCGTATAAGGCAGGGTGAGTGGATCGATAATTTAGGCCCACTGGTGGTGGGATAGAAAATAAAGGACTGCACATAGCTAGCCTGGGTTAGGGGTGGGGGTTTAGAGGTTGTGGGTTAGAAAATTTGGGGGTGGCGAATCGTGCTTAAATACAAGCTTATATATAGATGAACAGGACAAGATTCAGAGTTAAAGAAAGTTCGAGTGCATACTAGCTTTTCTATCTAATCTCGTACTCGAGAAATGTTTTGATTCGAACCACTGCTGTGCTCCCACTTGCACGAGCTCTGTACTAGTGCTATTAACATCCGAGAAAGAACAATCCGTTGCGAATGCATAAATTACCAAAAGATGACACTGGCGAAGCGCTGGCAGCAGCTACTGCAGGAGCGTGGATATTGACCTTTATAAACAATTAAATCACGGGGCCTACGTGTGTTCAGCTTGCACTTTATGGACGAGGCCTACTGCTGCCTTACAAAGTGCCACGGATGTGCAAGACATCTGTTTTCGCTGGGACGCAATCCCACACCAAGAGTTGATGCTGCCTCGGCTCGTTCAAATAGACCAGCTACCAGCTCTGTGCAAAGGACTGATAAACGATGAAGAGGCAGGCGACATGTACCCTCCAGTGCTGGGGCCTATTAGCAATCTATCTGCAGCCGAGCCTGCGACTTGCCTGCTGCCAGTGCTGTGGCAGAGCAACCTTCGGCTATCAGATTCTGCGCCGAGAACAGCTGTTGCTGCTGAAAGCTGTCACCTCTGCAGCCGATTCGCGGGTTCCAAGCGCTAGAGGCAACGATCAAGCGGCTGCAGCAACGATCCCGAAAGTGACAGGCGAATCAAGCGGCTGCAGCAGCAATCCCGAAAGCGACAGGCAAATCAAGCGGCTGCAGCAGCAACTCTCGATGGTCAAGGAAAGTGCAGCGCAGTCGTGCATCCATGGACTTTTGAGGCGTGGCTAGCGCAGCTTCCAGCGGTCGACTGGGCGGCAGGGCGCTCGCAGTCAGGGGTGCTCTGGTCAAAGGATGTCATCTCATCAGCAGCTCATTGCAGCTGCACCACAAAAGTCCTGCTGCTTATCGGCTGCCTGTTACGAAACCACTGAGGATTGGCTCTCCATCGGATACATCCCTGGACTTAGAAGAGGCGCATTCGCCAGTTTTTTTAATCTGTTGGGCCGTGCTGAATGCTGCCTCTGAACAAGGGCGACTGGCGACCCCCTGTTCTTCGATAGCACGCTGCGAGTTTCACAAACAGATGAGCTGATTAAGATGAGAAATCTTTCTATTTTGCTACACGAATATGGATTATGGAGTATATGATATAGCTCGTATTTGCTAAATATACAATAGTTGACTGCAATAATATAGCCTTCAATGCAATCTAAAGCATTCACAATGTTGCTTTGAATTGTGGAAAGTATAATTATAAGTTTCTTTTTGCAAATAAAATCAATATAATTGCTGCATTGCATTCATCTGTTTTTTTATTTTTAAAAAATATAAATAACGCTAAAATGTTTTTACTACTACTAAGCAGAAAGTAAGTAAACTGTCGTGTTGTGAAAATTAGCTGGAGTGGCCTATCTAGTGTTTATAGTATCTGTGCAGCCATCGATCCATAGGGACGTAATCTAATGTACATTTATTTTTCTGTCAATCCCAAAGTGTACACCAAATAGTTTTCCTTCTCCATGGGCTCAAACCACTTGGTTAATATAAATAAGTAAAAAATTCTACCCCCCCCCCTCCAACGGAGTCATAGACAAGAATGAAAAAAATGTACATTTGTTTTATCGTCCTTCCCCAGTGTACACTACTAGCGCCAACCCCCACCTTAGACAACCCCACCACCCCAATTAAATTGATTGGCCTGCCCTCTCACCAAGCCAAACAGCATCTCGTATAGCACTGAGCCAAGGCACCACCAGTCAACAGCCATATCGTAGGGCTCCTTGCGAAGCACCTCCGGAGCAAGGTACTCCGGCGTGCCGCAGAAAGTAGAAGTTGTACTCTTGGTATTGAGGCCCTCCTTGCACAGGCCGAAGTCTGTCAGCCTGACGTGACCCTGAAAAGTCGGGAGATATTGATAAAACGATTAGAGAAATAATATTGTACTATTGTATTTAGTACAAAAATTGTACTAAATAACCACAAGTAGTAAAATTAATATGTTCTTTTTAGCTTGCATTTTCTTTTATTTGTACTGTTATCAAATTTTCTGCTTCTAATCTTTTGGCTTTCGCACCTGCCTGCGAACAGCACCTGTCTCAATGTCCCTCTACCCATCACACTAATCACTATCATTGTCCAACTGTTGCCCTAATATGTCTCTGCCTCCGTCTCACCTCAAATCTGTCTCTGCTTCCGTCTCCCTCTCACCCCATACCTCTGTCTCCCTCTCACCCAATCTCTGTCTCCCTCTCACCCCAATCTCTGTCTCCCTCTCACCCCAATCTCTGTCTCCCTCTCACCCCGATTTCTCTGTCTCCCTCTCACCTGGATCTCTCTGTCTACCTCTCATCCCGATCTCTCTGTCTCCCTCTCACCTGGATCTCTCTGTCTACCTCTCACCCCGATCTCTCTGTCTCCCTCTCACCCCGATCTCTCTGTCTCCCTCTCACCCCGATCTCTCTGTCTCCCTCTCACCCCGATCTCTTTGTCTCTCTCTCACCCCAATCTCTGTCTCCCTCTCACCTCCAATCTCTCTATCCCTGGCTCCCTCTCACCTTCAATCTCTCTATCCCTGTCTCCCTCTCACCTCCAATCTCTCTATCCCTGGCTCCCTCTCACCTCTAATCTCTCTCTATCCCTGTCTTCTTCTCACCTCCAATCTCTCTACCCGTGTTTCCATCTCACATCTAATCTCTCCCTATCCCTGTCTCTCTCTCACCTCCAATCTTTTTACCTGCGTCTCCCTCTTACCTCAAATCTCTCTTTTACCCTGTCTCCCTCACACAATTCTCTCTGCTACTGTCTGGTACCAATTCTCGGACTTCCTGTCCACCACAAGTCAGCACCCGATCAAATAATGCCGCAGACACAAGAGACACAAGGACAATATGCATACTCGTAACATGCACACTAGGTCGAGCAGCCATCTATATGCAAATGAGAGAGGGCTTACAGAGAAACTTTCTGCCTCTACAAAATTCATATTTCTATGCACTTGGCTACTAGGAAGTCGAAGAAATGCACTTTTCAAGCTGCTACAAAGTCGACTACTTTAAGTATAAAACTTAATTCAAAATGAAGTAGTTCATCGGAGCATGAAAATGTTTTTGTACATTATCAAGGATTAGCTAGTTGATTGAACTAAGAGATTAGCAGGATAAAAAATAATTGAAGCTAACTGAACTCATCATTTCGAGAGGTAGTGACAGTTGAAACTTACCTCCGAGTCCAGCAGGATGTTCTCGGGCTTCAGGTCACTAAAATGGAATTTGCAGTCAGGAATGCAAAGGAAAACAATTATTGAGCAGCAAAATCACCCATCTATACTACTTAAAGTCGTCAGTTCAGTAGTACAGTAAAAATACGGCAATCGAAAATAGCTGTTAATTTCGAGCCATTTTCCACTCTGGTAGTTTTACGTCTCAAAAGCAAAATATATAACTTCACAGAAAATTAGATCCCCACCCTTCATCTGTAGATTCCCCACCCTTCATCTGTAGATTCCCCACCCTTCATCTGTAGATTCCCCACCCTTCATCTGTAGATTCCCCACCCTTCATCTGTAGATTCCCCACCCTTCATCTGTAGATTCCCCACCCTTCATCTGTAGATTCCCCACCCTTCATCTGTAGATTCCCCAGCGCTCACCGGTAGATTCCCCAGCCCACACCGGTAGATTCCCCACCCCTCACCGGTAGATTCCCCACCCCTCACCGGTAGATTCCCCACCCCTCACCGGTAGATTCCCCAGCGCTCACCAGTAGAATCCCCACCCCTCACCGGTAGATTCCCCACCTCTCACCGGTAGATTCCCCACCCTTTATCTGTAGAATCCCCACCCCTCACCGGTAGATTCCCCACCTCTCACCGGTAGATTCCCCACCCTTCATCTGTAGATTCTCCACCCCTCACCGGTAGATTCCCCAGCGCTCACCGGTAGATTCCCCAGCCCACACCGGTCGATTCCCCACCCCTCACCGGTAGATTCCCCACCCTTCATCTGTAGATTCCCCACCCCTCACCGGTAGATTCCCCACCCTTCATCTGTAGATTCCCCACCCTTCATCTGTAGATTCCCCACCCCTCACCGGTAGATTCCCCAGCGCTCACCAGTAGATTCCCCACCCCTCACCAATAGATTCCCCACCCTCACCGGTAGATTACCCAACCTCACCGGTAGATTCCCCACCCTCACCGGTAGATGATGCTCTTGGAGTGCAGGTAGCCGATTGCGGAGGCGATCTCGGCAGCATAAAATCTCGCCCGTGACTCCGAGAAGCTGCGCTCGCGTTGAAGATGGAAGAACAGCTGAGGAAGGCATTCGGATTCGGTGAAGGGAGAAGGGCTTAGGGCGAACGTTCAATTTAAAACTTTGGTAAAGAATTTGTGGTTGCAAGTTTTGTTTTAGTAAAATCAAGTGCTTTTTGTTGAACATTAGTGAAGTTTTGTGAAGATCGGCGTTGGTGAACATTCAGGTTGGTGAACATTCAGGTTGGTGAACATTCAGGTTGGTGAACATTCAAGTTGGTGAACATTCAGGTTGGTGAACATTCAGGTTGGTGAACATTCAGGTTGGTGAACACTCGGGTTGGTGAACATTCAGGTTGGTGAACATTCAGGTTGGTGAACATTCAGGTTGGTGAACATTCAGGTTGGTGAACATTCTAGTTGGTGAATGATCGGGTTGATGAAGATTCGGATTGGTGAAGATTCGGACTGGTGAACATTCGGGTTGGTGAACATTCAGATTGGTGAACATTCAAGTTGTTGAATATTTGGTTTGGTGAACATTCACGTTGGTAAATATTTTGTTTGGTGAACAATCGAGTTAGTGAATATTTGGTTCGGTGAACATTCAGGTTGGTGAACATTCGGGTTGGGTAGGATTTGGGTTGGTAAAGAGTTGAACCCACCTCTCCGCCATTGACGTAGTCCAGCACAAAGTACAGCTTGTCCGGAGTCCTGAAGGACATGTGCAGCGCGCATAAAAACGGGTGCTCGATGTTGCGGACCAGGACGTTCCGCTCCGACATGATGTGCTTCACCTCGTTCCGCTTCTTAATCTGCTCCTTCTGCAGCACCTTCACGGCGAAAATTCGACCGTCGGACTTGCGCTTTGCCAGAAACACCTTGCCGAAGGAGCCCTTGCCGATCACCTTTAGGAAGGCGAAGTCGCTCGGCGTTGCTCTGCAATTTGGTTTTGGGCCGAAATTGAACAGATAGACAGACAGACAGACAGACAGACAGACAGACAGACAGACAGACAGACAGACAGGCAGACACACACGACAGGCAGACAGGCAGACAGACAAGCAGACTCACAGACAGACAGACAGAAAGACAGACAGACAGACAGATAGACAGACAGACAGAAAGACAGACAGACAGACAGACACCTACTTCCGATTCTCCTTGGCGCCCAGATCAATATTCTCTTCCTCTTTTCCACCGCCCGTGTCGGCAGCGCCCTCAACAGCCGACGCGTGGGTGGCGGTCGAGGTGGAGGCGGAAGTCAGTCGGCTGGGGTTCACGTCCAACCCGAGGAAATTGATCACGTCGGGTCTGAGTGCGTTCGGGAAGTGGAAGGGAAGGAAATCGCCCTGCCGCTAGTGAAGGTGGTCATGCCACTGGTAAAAAAATAAATAAAATCAAAATAAAGCACTTTTCGAGACAGACAATTACATTATACCACGGTGACAAAAACCATCTATAGCAACAGCAACAGCACACACACCAGCACACAAAACACACACTAATAGCACACACAACAGCACACACAACGGCACATACAACAGCACATACAACAGCACATACAACAGCACACACAACAGCACACACAACACACACTAATAGCACACACAACAGCACATACAACAGCACACACAACAGCACACACAACACACACTAATAGCACACACAACAGCACATACAACAGCACACACAACACACACTAATAGCACATACAACAGCACATACAACAGCACACACAACAGCACACACAACAGCACATACAACAGCACACACAACAGCACACACAACAGCACACACAACACACACTAATAGCACACACAACAGCACATACAACAGCACACACAACACACACTAATAGCACATACAACAGCACATACAACAGCACACACAACAGCACACACAACACACACTAATAGCACACACAACAGCACATACAACAGCACACACAACACACACTAATAGCACATACAACAGCACACACAACAGCACACACAACAGCACATACAACAGCACACACAACAGCACACACAACAGCACATACAACAGCACACACAACAGCACACACAACAGCACATACAACAGCACACACAACAGCACACACAACAGCACACACAACAGCACATACAACAGCACACACAACAGCACACACAACAGCACATACAACAGCACACACAACAGCACACACAACAGCACACACAACAGCACACACAACAGCACACACTAAAAGCATGCACACACAACAGTACACACAACACACACTAATAGCACACACAACAGCACATACAACAGCACACACAACAGCACTTACTAGCACTAATACTCCTATAAATGCAAATTCGATTAGCATTCTCTACGAAAACCCCGCTCACAATTCGCTTATTTGCGGATGAGTCATGAGAATCTGCACCATGCTGTGAAGCGCTTCCCTGCGCTGTCTCAGATATTCGGCATCAGCGCCGCCAAAGAACCTCGGCTTGCTGGGCAGCTTGAGCCCGGCCTCGGGATACTGCTTCTTGAGTCTATCATACAAATTGCTGAACTCTTTGTAGCGGCGCAGAATGAACCAAGAGTTGCCGCCGGAAGAGACGCAGATTTTGTAAACCTGAGTGGAAATTTGTTTACACAAGCAGAATTTAAAACTGCGACCCCGTCCTTCAGTGCTTTATTTGGCTCAATAGCCTCCATCCATCTTAGAGTCCGGAATGTGGGAAGCTTCCATCTTAGAGTCCGGAATGTGGGAAGCTTCCATCTTAGAGTCTTGAATGTGGGAAGCTTCCATCTTAGAGTCCTGAATGTGGGAAGCTTCCATCTTAGAGTCCTGGATGTAGGAAGCTTCCATCTTAGAGTCCTGAATGTGGGAAGCTTCCATCTTAGAGTCCTGGATGTAGGAAGCTTCCATCTTAGAGTCCTGAATGTGGGAAGCTTCCATCTTAGAGTCCTGAATGTGGGAAGCTTCCATCTTAGAGTCCTGGATGTAGGAAGCTTCCATCTTAGAGTCCTGAATGTGGGAAGCTTCCATCTTAGAGTCCTGGATGTAGGAAGCTTCCATCTTAGAGTCCTGAATGTGGGAAGTTTCCATCTTAGAGTCCTGAATGTGGGAAGCTTCCATCTTAGAGTCCTGAATGTGGGAAGCTTCCATCTTAGAGTCCTGAATGTGGGAAGCTTCCATCTTAGAGTCCTGAATGTGGGAAGCTTCCATCTTGAGAGTCCTGGAAGTAGGAAGCTTCCATCATCCTAAATGCGGGTAGCTTCCACCTCAAAATCCTAAATGCGGGAAGCTTCCATCTCAGGATTCTTCAAAGGGAGCTGTGATTGCACACCAAAGGTCACTTCAAAAGGCACCCAAAGTATTTAGGTAGGCATAAAAAATTACTGCAATGATTGCACTATGCGCAATGCATGTTTGTCTTCTACAAAAGTACTGCTGTACCAAGTGTTAATTTATACAATTTAACAAATACTCACTGTGGCCTTTTTGGTGGTCTCGGACTCGACAATTTGAGCTTTCTCACCGCTCATTCTGTTGGCTTGTTATCGAAAATTTAAATAGTCTGCAATTAGACAACGAATTAATTTGCATAAATTGTATAATTGGGCGAAAAAGTACAACTATACTGTACTTTTATTGGAATTATGGTTTGCAAGACTAAATTAATTATATATCACAAAGATACTTCAGTACGGCTGGTAGCGGCGATGAACTCAGAACCGAATTTAGGGTTCTAAATGAAGAAAATGAGAACTTTGTAGAATATCTATTTTTAGTAGTTGGACTAGCGCTTTTGACCCCCCTCTGGGGGCGGTACAGGACTGGTTCAAGGCACAATTCATCCTCTTGACTACAACAAATAGATTATTCTTGGGTCGAATATCCTTAGTAAAGCCTCCCTCCTATTTGACTACTTTAGTATTGAAAACTAATAAAACAAATCAGTAATGCGAATAGCCTTAGTGGCAATGAGTGGCAATTTTTGAGCACAGCTCAGTAACATGATTGTTCATGAGAATCTTCAGTCACCGTTAATGTTTTCAATAAACTTAGTACTTTATATTTGGTACAATTAGTTTGCCAATTACAGCTTTGGTAAAATGAGGAACACGGTTCGATATTACTCTAACAACAGGAAGTTTGATTCGAAAAGGCAGCCTGAATAGTGCAGAACGAACGGAGCAATAATTTTACCGCATGGGTAATTTTTAGCAGCAATCAGCATAACAGTTCGGGGCTCGAAAAATGCAAAGGAAATACCGGTAGAAATACTCACAAAGATAAATAGTGTTATTAGTAATAAAAAACTGCTGGCGCCAAGTTAGTAAACAAGAGCGAAACAACTTACCCAAAACTGCAAGAAAAAAACGTTGCGGTTCACAAACTCGCTCGTATCAAAGACAAAAAGTTTATAATTAAAGTAGAAAACAGCACACCTTGCTATAATCTAATCTGGATCAATAGTTGTATCTTATTATATTAGCACGGCAAGGGCACGTTGATAAAGCCAAGCTGGTGCTAAAATTCTCAATTAAAAGGCTCAAAAGCAGATCTAATTCAGTACCCAGAAGACACCGTTTAGCTGTGTCACTCAGACCTCTGTCCCGCTCTCAATCTCGCAAAGTCAATCTGATTGGCCGGGCCAAACTCTGTAGGTCCTGCGCCAGCTCGAATCGATTCCGGCCAGATAGTGGGTGCCACCGCGGAGGCCGCCGAACCGGGGCGATTCAGCAGAGTAGGGCTCGGGCTCTGCGGGAGGGTGGGGCAGACGGCTGACAGGTGCCGAATCTGTTGGACTAAGCCAGCTAAAGCACAAAACCTTCTGCTAGAAATGCAGGTCTTCGGTTGTCAGTATTTGTGTGGGAAAGGTCCCTGTCTGTGGGTTCTCTCTTTATAACTGAATTTTTATTAGTATAAGGCATAAGCACTGAATCAATTAATGTATCATTGTGCTGACCGGTCACTTGGGTCATAATGCTGACCGGTCATTTGGGTCATAATGCTGACCGGTCATTTGGGTCATAATGCTGACCGGTCATTTGGGTCATAATGCTGACATGTCATTTGGGTGATAGTGCTGACGGGTTATTTGGGTCATAATGCTGACAGGTCATTTGGGTCATAGTACTGACAGCTCATTTGGGTCATAGTACTGACAGCTCATTTGGGTCATAGTCCTGACAGGTCATTTGGGTCATAATGCTGACAGGTCATTTGGGTCATAATGCTGACAGGTCATTTGGGTGATAGTGCTGACGGGTTATTTGGGTCATAATGCTGACATGTCATTTGGGTCATAGTACTGACAGGTCATTTGGGTCATAGTACTGACAGGTCATTTGGGTCATAGTCCTGATGGGTCATTTGGGTCATAATGCTGACAGGTCATTTGGGTCATAGTCCTGATGGGTCATTTGGGTCATAGTGCTGACAGGTCATTTGGGTCATAGTGCTGACAGGTCATTTAGGTCATAATGCTGACAGGTCATTTAGGTCATAGTGCTGACAGGTCCTTTAGGTCATAATGCTGACCGGTCATTTGGGTCATAGTGCTGACAGGTCATTTGGGTCATAATATTTACAACTATAGGTTATTAGACATAGGTTCTATGAATAATAAGCAAAATGGTCATCTAGGCTATACAAAGTGTATTGTGTCAGACGATATACAAAGCAGTACAATTGACTACAAAAGCAAATTTACAAGAGCAAATTCAATGCAGACAGGAAATGGGAAATAAGAAAAGTTTTGACTAAGTTTGAGAGCAGAGCAACGAGCAAGTGAAAAAAAACGGTCTTTTGCTTAAATAGGCCTTGCTTCCTGTCTGCCAGGCTGCTTCATTTAGCACACGGCTTGGAGAAGAAATTCTACAGCACCTTTAGTGTCACAGCTCTTACCTTGCGGCCAGCAGAGAAATTCTTTGATAATGACCTGCCAACCGTCCCACAGCCCGTTCTTAACTTATTAAGGACAGATTGATTTTTATGCCTTCAGGTGCCGACTCTAAACTGATTTGAAGGCCGATTCAATAAACTGATTTGAAGGCCGATTCTAAACTGATTTGAAGGCCGATTCTTAAACTGATTTGAAGGCCGATTCTAAACTAATTTGAAGGCCGATTCTTAAACTGATTTGAAGGCCGATTCTAAACTGATTTGAAGGCCGATTCTTAAACTGATTTGAAGGCCGATTCTAAACTGATTTGAAGGCCGATTCTTAAACTGATTTGAAGGCCGATTCAAAAAACTGATTTGAGGCCGATTCAAAAAACTGATTTGAAGGCCGATTCTAAACTGATTTGAAGGCCGATTCTAAACTGATTTGAAGGCCGATTCTAAACTGATTTGAAGGCCGATTCTTAAACTGATTTGAAGGCCGATTCAAAAAACTGATTTGAGGCCGATTCAAAAAACTGATTTGAAGGCCGATTCTAAACTGATTTGAAGGCCGATTCTAAACTGATTTGAAGGCCGATTCTAAACTGATTTGAAGGCCGATTCTAAACTGATTTAGAAGTCGGTTATCAAGTGATTTTAAAGCCAATTATCAAAAAAGTGATTTTAAAGCCAATTATCAAGTGATTTTAAAGCCAATTATCAAGTGATTTGAAGGTCAATTATCAAGTGATTTGAAGGCCAATTATCAAGTGATTTGAAGGCCAATTATCAAGTGATTTGAAGGCCAATTATCAAGTGATTTGAAGGCCGATTATCAAGTGATTTGAAGGCCGATTCTAAACTGATTTAGAAGTCGGTTATCAAGTGATTTTAAAGCCAATTATCAAAAAAGTGATTTTAAAGCCAATTATCAAGTGATTTTAAAGCCAATTATCAAGTGATTTGAAGGTCAATTATCAAGTGATTTGAAGGCCAATTATCAAGTGATTTGAAGGTCAATTATCAAGTGATTTGAAGGCCAATTATCAAGTGATTTGAAGGTCGATTATCAAGTGATTCAAAGGCCGATTTTCAAGTGATTTGAAGGTCGATTATCAAGTGATTCAAAGGCCGATTTTCAAGTGATTTGAAGGCCGATTATCAAGTGATTCAAAGGCCGATTTTCAAGTGATTTGAAGGCCGATTATCAAGTGATTTGAAGGCCGATTATCAAATGATTCAAAGGCCGATTTTCAAGTGATTTGAAAGCCGATTATTAAGTGATTCAAAGGCCGATTTTCAAGTGATTTGAAGGCCGATTATCAAGTGATTCAAAGGCCGATTTTCAAGTGATTTGAAGGCCGATTATCAAGTGATTTGAAGGCCGATTATCAAATTATTCAAAGGCCGATTTTCAAGTGATTTGAAAGCCAATTATCAAGTGATTTGAAGGCCAATTATCAAGTGATTTGAAGGCCAATTATCAAGTGATTTTAAAGCTGATTATCGAGTGATTTGAAGGCCGATTATCATGTGATTTGAAGGTCGATTATCAAGTGATTCAAAGGCCGATTTTCAAGTGATTTGAAGGTCGATTATCAAGTGATTCAAAGGCCGATTTTCAAGTGATTTGAAGGCCGATTATCAAGTGATTCAAAGGCCGATTTTCAAGTGATTTGAAGGCCGATTATCAAGTGATTTGAAGGCCGATTATCAAATGATTCAAAGGCCGATTTTCAAGTGATTTGAAAGCCGATTATTAAGTGATTCAAAGGCCGATTTTCAAGTGATTTGAAGGCCGATTATCAAGTGATTCAAAGGCCGATTTTCAAGTGATTTGAAGGCCGATTATCAAGTGATTTGAAGGCCGATTATCAAATTATTCAAAGGCCGATTTTCAAGTG
The DNA here is from genome assembly GCA_002269645.1 of Macrostomum lignano. Classification (NCBI taxonomy): domain Eukaryota; kingdom Metazoa; phylum Platyhelminthes; family Macrostomidae; genus Macrostomum; species Macrostomum lignano. The sequence continues at coordinate 190,602 of NIVC01001054.1, read as the reverse complement.
ATTTGAAAGCCGATTATTAAGTGATTTGAAAGTCAATAATCAAGTGATTCGAAGGCGCCCCTGCGAACAGACTAGCTAACTAGCTATAACTCACTTTTGGCGTAGGCTTCCTCGCGCTCCTGCAACACCCGGTGAAACTCTTCCGGGGTAACTTTCTTCCTGTCGTCCAGCCAGCCAGTCACGTGACTCAACGAGCCAATCAGCTGGGCCAAGCGGTGCGGATCATCTGTGCAGGTCACTGAGAACATGGCCGCCGCTAGGCCGGAGCCGTAGGAGAACAACGCGATTCTTTGGCCTACCAGCTCGCTTGGGGAGGCTCTGTGGGAGTTGAAGTAAGAAAACAAGTGAGTGAGCTGCTTCTGAGCTGGTTTATAAGTGATCAAGTTTGTGAGTTTATGACTGATTTCATGGGTTTATGAGCGATCAAGTTTGTGAGTTTGACTGATTTCATGGGTTTATGAGTGATCAAGTTCCTGAGTTTATGACTGATTTCATGGGTTTATGAGTGATCAAGTTCCTGAGTTTATCAGCGAGTTCATGAGTGAGTTTATGTGTTAATAAGTTCCTGACTTCAAGAGTGAGTTCATGAGTGAGTTCATGAGCGAGTCCATGACTGAGTTCAAGAATTAATGAGCAAGTTCATAACTAAGTTAAACACTACAAGCGAGTTCGCGAGCCAGTCAGCACAGCGAATGCATAAACTAACAATGCGAAGGGTTGCTCACCCGATGAGGCAGGACACGAGGCTGGCGTACACAGACGGGGTGTACATATTGCCAGTGCGGCGTGCCAGCAGCAGACAGGGGCTGGCCTGCTCGTCAAACTGGCTTTGCGAAGCTTTCAAACAGACAGACTCGAACTCTTTGCTGGACCGGGATTGCTCCAGGGTGAGGCTTCTGCAAGTGTGTGGATGATGGAGTAGAGCAATTGTGAACCCGCTAGCGGTGTCCTGTTACTGAAATCTCTCACTTTGCTTAGGAGGGAATCTCTCACTTTGCTTAGGAGGGAATCTCTCACTTTGCTTAGGAGGGAATCTCTCACTTTGCTTAGGAGGGAATCTCTCACTTTGCTTAGGAGGGAATCTCTCACTTTGCTTAGGAGGGAATCTCTCACTTTGCTTAGGAGGGAATCTCTCACTTTGCTTAGGAGGGAATCTCTCACTTTGCTTAGGAGGGAATCTCTCACTTTGCTTAGGAGGGAATCTCTCACTTTGCTTAGGAGGGAATCTCTCACTTTGCTTAGGAGGGAATCTCTCACTTTGCTTAGGAGGGAATTGTTCACTTTGCTTAGGAGGGAAATTGCTCACTTTGCTTAGGAGGGGAATTTCTCACTTTGCTTAGGAGGGAATCTCTCACTTTGCTTAGGAGGGAATCTCTCACTTTGCTTAGGAGGGAATATCTCACTTTGCTTACGGAGACCGGAGGGGAATTTCTCACTTTGCTTACGAGGAATTTCTCACTTCGCTTAAAAGGGGAATTTCTCACTTTGCTTTGGAGGGGAATTTCTCACTCTGCTTTAGGAGGGAATCTCTCACTTTGCTTACGGAGACCGGAGGGGAATTTCTCACTTTGCTTACGAGGAATTTCTCACTTTGCTTACGGGGAATTTCTCACTTTGCTTAGGAGGGAATTTCTCACTTTGCTTACGGGGAATTTCTCACTTCGCTTAGAAGGGGAATTTCTCACTTTGCTTAGGAGGGAATCTCTCACTTTGCTTAGGAGGGGAATTTGTCATTTTGCTTAGGAGGGACATTTCTCACTTTACTTAGAATTCTAAGGAATTCTAGAAATTCTTTTCTAGAAATTTTAAGGAATTTCTCACTTTACTTAGAAGGGGAATTACTTACATTGTATGTTTAGGAAGGGAGTTTCTCACATGCCAGAGGGGAATTACCAACAGTTTTAACAGCTGAACAAAGTAAAATAAAGGTTAATTAAATACTTCTCCTCACTCAAAACCGGCGAAGCATTTATCAATGCCGTTTGCAGGGCCGCCATGTTTCTGCCGCAGCGCGCAGTCCAGATAGGCAAGCCGGGCGAAGGATTTTTGAACCAGGCGGCTAAACGGCGTGTGAAAGCAGTAGTAGCGGGGCTGCTTCGCTGACAGAATGTCGGTGCCGTCTGCAAAAATGCAGATAAGAGCGCAGTTTTAAAAGTATCGATTTAAGAATACTCTAGAATATGATCACAACGCCAATTCTCAGGTCATTAGACCCATTTCCCGATTATAAGCTGGTTTATTAACACAATATTAACACAACACAAACACAAGATAACACAAATATATTTGAAGGTTGAATTCCGATTTATTTAAAGGCCGATTTTAAGATTTTTTGAAGGCCGATGCCCAGATTATTTGAAGGTCGATACCCAGATTATTTGAAGGCCGATACACAGATTATTTGAAGGCCGATACACAGATTATTTGAAGGCCGATGCCTAGATTATTTGCAGGCCGATGCCCAGATTATTTTAAGGCCGATGTCCAGATTATTTGAAGGCCGATGTCCAGATTGTTTGAAGGCCGATGCTCAGATTATCTGAAGGCCGATACCCAGATTATTTTAAGGCCGATGCTCAGATTATTTGAAGGCCGATACCCAGATTATTTGAAGGGCGATACCCAGAGTATTTGAAGGCCGATTCCCAGATTATTTGAAGGCCGATACCCAGATTATTTGAAGGCCGATTCCCAGATTATTTGAAGGCCGATACCCAGACTATTTGAAGGCCGATTCCCAGATTATTTGAAGGCCGATACCCAGATTATTTGAAGGCCGATACCCAGATTATTTGAAGGCCGATTCCCAGATTATTTGAAGGCCGATGCCAAGAGTATTTTAAGGCCGATACCCAGATTATTTTAAGGCCGATTTTCTAGGTATTTAAAGGCCGATTATCAAATTTTTGAAAGCATTTTTTCAGAGTATGTTGAAGGCTGATTTTGACATTTTAACGACTCATTCTCATGCTATTTAAAGGCGGTTTTTATATACTTAGAAGGCTTGTTTTGAATCAAGACGGAACATTGATCGATATATCGATATATGAAAAAAAACACGCACTAACCCGCCTTGGCCAGCTGCTCTCTAAACAGCATATAGCAGGAGTCCAGCGCGGACAGGTAGCAGCGAACGCTCGCTTGGCCGTCAACCGTGGCGTACTCGCTACTCGGATCCGGCTTATAGAAATCGAACTCGTGAGCCATGTGCAGCGCCCGAACTCGACTGTCGAATACCAGAGGCGCGTCCGGCCCGAGCAGGATGGCAACGGCGCCGGCGCCGCCCGTACAGCGCGCTGGTCCGCGCGCGTACACAGCGATGTCCGAGCAGACCACCAGGGCCAGCCGGCCGTCGCAGTAGCTAGACTCCAGCCAGTTGACCGCGTGGAACAGTGCCTTAGCGGGACAGATAGGCTGGGCTGGTTATTAGTTATCAGGTGTGGGCAGTCGCATGGAGTTAGTCGACCTGGCCACCGTAAATTGTGGTGGACCAAGGGTAAGTTGCAAAAATGGCCACCAAAAAAAGAATAAAAGTGTACTACTTATTAGATGACGAGGCATTTATGCTTAATAATACAGTCATAGTTACTCCTGCTGTTTACCCGAAATTGCGTTAATTTTTGCTTTAGGTTTCTTTCATAGGTAAGTCGTATTTTTGGTCAAAAAGTAAGTGGCACGGTCTGTGTAAATCAGGGGGTTGCGCATGCATGATAAAGTGAACAGGGAGACGTAGCCTAAGCAGTCAAGTGCGGCGCTCTGATCCTCCAGCGGTCCAGGCTCGATTCCAAGTGCAGTCAAATTAATTTGAGGCTAAATTGGAAACGGTACCTAGGCCAAGAAGAGTTACAGAGTCAATTGCGTTGGTTTCAGAGTGACTGTGACTGTAAACGACAAGATTTCACGGTACAAGTGACTCTTTGATTATTTATTAATCATTTTTATAACTTGTATAACTCTAGAATCAGTACTGCCACATACCTGAGTCCCGCCGAAGCAAGCATTTTTAACGTCAACGCCTTCTATACGCGAATTGTCTCCAAACAGCTGCATCAGGTAGGTCTTTGTACTTTTAGACTTGTCAATCAGAGTCTCTGTACCGACCTCCAGGAAGCCAATTTGATGAGTAGAGATCTTATTTCGCTGCAGCAGGTTCTGAGTAACGGTCAGAGCCATGGAGTTGACATCTTCATCGGGATAGCAGAAGCCAAGCTGGGCCTGGCCCAGCCCGATTGTGTACTTGCCAGCGGACACTCCATCAAACTGCTCAAGCTCGGCCTGATCGCAGTACTGATTAGGAAAGTAAATCTCAAGAGCCAAGATGCCAATATTGCTTGGTTGCTGCATGATCATAGATTTTTTCTCAAATCTCATCAATTATTTTACAGAATTACTGAAGTAGATGAGAATCAAAAAATATATACATAAATTAAATTTTTTCCCTTGAAATTTCTCTCCTAAGTTCACTACTTCAAGTAGCAATGAAGTAAATGCAATAATAGATAATAACTAATAGATCATAATTATATTAACAGAATCTTTGTTAAAAAGTTCTGTAGATACTGGTATTAACAAAGGCAAAGGCAGGGGTCATAATAGCTACAGATAGATAACCACTAAAATTTTAAATCGCAACTTTCAAATTGCTAACAAAATAATTAAGAACAAAATATGATAGTATATACATGGTGATAAGAAACCTAGTCTGCAGCACTAAAGTATTGTCTCTAGTGAATGAATTACTGTGTTTTGTTTAGAGACTATACAGCCTAGAAAAAAGACAAGTGAGTTTGATGAAAAAAGTTTGCCTAGAAAAAAGTTCTATTGTGCCTGATTATATTAGTATATCAACATTGACTATAAATGATAATCATAGATATGCTATTGGATATTATTTCATATTATGACTCATTACAATTTTAATCACTTTTTTTGTACCAACTGATTAAAACAAAGTTAATTAGTTAAGATCTTAATATTTTCACATTCAATACAATGGAGATTTTAAGTCCCTAGAGTCAATGTCACAAAAAAGATTTTTAATATCATAGGTAAAGTGTGCAGTTAGGATAATGGGGGGCTTAAGTTGAGATATTTATAGTACAACAAATAAATAAGCTACTAAAAATGTGATGTTTATATATATATACACAAAAAAAGATTTTTAATATCATAGGTATTAAATAAATAATATTATTATTTAAATATTATTTATGTGTGATAAATATGTGATAGATTAGAGAATAAAAAAGCTATTATTTAGATTATAGGTTAAACCATAGGATAATAATAAATCTAGCTAGCAATACAAACTTACATTAGCAACCTTATAAATCACCTAGCTATTTTGATTGGCAACATACACATGTAAGTTGCTATTGGCTAAGAGAAGTCACATGACTACTATTCTTTCCAATAGCAACTTACATATGTTGCCAATAGAAATGGCTAGGTGAATCCCTAGGCATTTTGGTTGAAATAGAAGTCTATCATTTATTTATCAATTTATTTGTATAAAACCTATGAATAAATAAAATCTAGACCTATAAAAGTCTATCATAAAATATACAAAGAAATAAATTATTACAATGGTAGAAAATAAATAATAAAATAGTATAATGCAACAAAGGTCTGCTCAATAGTCCCAAACTATTCTTTGGTCTTACTTTGAAAAGTAATATTTGTTATATATTACAAATTTATAGTCATATTGAAGTTATGGCTAATAGGCTAAGCTTAGTAAGACAGTATTAGAATTAGAAACGCTAATATTAAATATTAAAATATTGATGCAATTAAGACTTTTTGAACTATTGTTTTAAGAATTCTATATCTATATTGAAACTACTAGGCCTAGGCCTATCTATGCAACTTATTTTATATTGTCTATGTGGCTTACTTTTTGACCAAAAATGTGACATATTTATAAAAAACTATAGCAAAAATTAACAGGGCCTTATTAGTACTAAGTCTTATTTTGGATAGACATTTATGCAATTATGTTGCATATATTATATGCTTAGATAGTCTAAGATAGACTATCTACTAAATATACTAAATAGCATAGCCATAGGCCTAGTATAAACATATATGCGCAACCCCTCCCCAGATTTACACTGGCCATGCGACTTACTTTTTGATAAAAAATGTGACTTACCTGTGAAAAAAATCCTAAAGCAAAATTAACACAGTTTTGGATAAACAGCAGGAATAAATGTATTTGTCTTATCAGGCCTAAATGCCTTGGCATCTAATTAGTACTATGTCCGTATTCTTTGGGGTGGCATTTTTGCAACTTACCACTAGTACACATACATGCGCAACAGTTGGCCGAGTCAGCTGATCCAGCCGACCAATTTGGCAGCCAATCAAGGAAGTCACAAAAATGCCCACTCAAAAAACACCCATGTAGTAGTACTAAATAGCTGATGAGGCATTTTGGGTTAATAAGACAGTCATAGTTACTCCTGCCGTTTACCCAATGTTGCATTAATTTTGCTTTAGGATTTTTTTACATGTAAGTTGCATTTTTAGCCTTAGCCTTTTATTTTAGCCTTTAGTTTATTTTTGTTAAAACTAAGTTGCACAGCCGACTGAATTTTGGAGGTAGCACATGTATGCTAGTACACCACAACTTACAGTAGCAAGATCAGCCAGATCGGCCAGCAGTTGCACATATATGATATAAAGATAAATTAAGTTGACTAAAATTCAGATTAGGCCTATAAGTATAATAAAAAACATTGCTATACATTTTCAATTACTTTTTACTTATATATTAAGCTTATAATATAATAAAAAATGCAGCCTTAATGCAAATGGCATAACAAGTCTAATATATTTAATTTTATTTTTTTAGTTCTTTATAAGTTTTAAAGAAGGTTTGGGCTTAGGCTGAGTGTACATAGCAGTTATAACAATGTAAGCAGATAGCTAGGGCTATGCCAAGATTCAATTGGTTTTATTATTGGTGCCTTTCCCTGTGTATTAGCTAAACAGTGAAATCATCACCTTAACACTAAAGTCTATACTAGGCAGTGTAGGCACTGCTAGAGCATAGACAAGATACCAGATATACCATAGTCAAAATTAGTGAATTGATCTATATAAATTGATGATAGGGCCTAAGTTTATAAACTTAATATAGAAAACAAGAGGCAAATCTAAATCAGCCCTCATTTAACTCTTTGCCCTTCTTTGTATTTGTATGTTTGCCACTTAGCCACCCTTCCTCTTCTGTCTTCCAGTCTTGCAATGTTTGCCACTTGAACCCCCCTCTCTCTCTCTCTTTCTTTTTTTTTCTCTCTCTCTCTATCTTCACAATGGAATTTTATGGGTTTGCTCCCCACCTTAACTTTTGGGCTCCACTGATCACCCTCTCCTTTCATTATTAGACTCTAAACCCCAAATTGGCAATCCCCAAATACCAAAACCAAAAGCCTAGTCTAAGTAGTCTTGTGTACAGAGTACAGTTTTGACAAATGAAATTGAAAAGCTTGCTAAGCACATTCTTGTTGTGCCTGCCTCCAAGTCCAGCACAATTTCTGAGCATTTCTTTATTGTCTTTAGTATTACTATACTAGGGACTCTGTCTCTGTGACTAAGAAGAATAATTCTTAGTAGGCCTAATAATTAGGCTTTAAGCTGAAAATTTACAATAGCTTTTGTTTATCAAAACTAATTTGAACTTGAAGCTCGAAATATACTTAATGAATAATGACATTCTTGAATAGGCCTATTTTGAACAAATAAGCTTATGAACAAAATATAAACTGTATCTCAATTGCATGCTTGATTGCTTTGTTGGCTTCAAAATTTTGGGTCACTTTTGTCTTTTGGGTTTCAGGTATATATCAAATTTCAATTTCAGGTTTCAAGTGGTAGGCCTAGCTAGTAGGCAGCGTAGGCTACCTAGCAAAAATCATTTTGGGGCCATTTCTATTTAGGCCTACAACTATATTTAATGAGTAGGGCCTAATATTTTATTTTTAAATAAATTATAATATAATATTGTTAATTGGCTTTCTATTTCATATATGATATATATATATTTTATACATATTTATACATATATTTTTATACATATATTTCATATACTATACTGTAGTATAGTATTGGCCTAATTATTTAATGATATCTTCAACTTAATGCCAAAATTATAAAATGGCTATAGCTAACTGCTAAAGTAGGCCCCTATTTAATTGAAAAATAGGTTTATATATAAATGGAATTGATATAAAATAGAAATGACTATGAAATACAGTTTATTAACCCATATATATAAGCCATGCTCATAGGTCATCTGTGCTTGGTGTGCTAGTGATTAGTAGTGCTAGGCCCTAATTCAAGTCCATCAATAATTCATTTAATCATTTTTAAACTTGTCTGTGAAGCAAATCCTTAATCTAACGTTCCCCAACGTTCCTCAGGTGACGTTAGGCTGAATTAAAGTGAAAATTAAAATGAAACATGGGCAATTCCATATAATTATGGTCGTAACATGACAGGCTATTTTTACTTATAAAATGAAATCTAATAATAGAATACACTAAACCAATATTTTAAATGAAAGATTTTTTTGTCAAGAATATTTTTATAGAGTTTCATGTAGATATCATCATTAATATAGATGCTATTAAACCTTGAATGGCACTTCTGGTTGTAACGACAGGATTTTTGACAGATAGAAACTAAAAGGTAAAAGTCTTATAACATTTTTCATTTTTGATATTTTGCAATAATTTTTTTAAAATTCGACTAAGAACATCTTCAGAAATCATACTCTTTTTGTAGAATATATAAACTCAAAAAGGCAACAAAGATACAAAAAAGGCAGCCTTATGGTCGTAACATTCTGGTCGTAACATATTTTGTTCTGTCAATTCAGTAACTTAGAGGTACCAATATATTAAAAATATAATTGATTATTTGTCCATCAATACTTTTATCTGATGATGCAAGTACTATACTTTTATCTATAGTTTGTTTCAACCTTCCAAAGCTTTCTATTTGTTTTTAAAAGGTTCACAAACTTAATGATGTCTTTTGCTTAAAAAACTGTCCAAATTTTTACAAAAATTACTTTTTGCCACTTGATAACATACTAATCTAACATTTTATCATTCATTTATTCTTAGATTGTAGATGTTACATACACATAAAAAACATTTGGTAAAAAAATTGGCTAATCAGGCAGTGGCAAGCAAAAATATTGACTTTTTTCTATTTTCCAAATATGTCCATCTTATATGGAATGAGCCACATGCTAATAACAATACGAAAGCGGTCCAGAAATCCGTTGGACTTTTAGTATCTGTTGGTCTTTATTAAATTTTAGTAGGCCTAGGAGAGTAGGACTGCCGACGTAATGCATGCACTGCCCGCATGTGATAACGTATGAAAGTTAAACGTAAATTCGTTATATATTTCAAAGTAATAAACGTTTTCTGTTGCTTAAATTACAAATTTAATTTTGTTTTGTAGCATATTCACTTACAAACTGTAAAGTATTTGTTTGAAAAAGGTGTTGCTTAGAACAACAGTTTTTAAGATTTTCAATATGCGAATCAAAGTCTTTATCTACAAAAACGGTTGCTATTTTTGCTTTTCTAACATTTTGGTTAGCAGACCACTGATCATTAACCAAAACGGGATAGCTGCTATGACAGAGTAAGCACATATTTGCTTAGTGTTTTTCTATCTTCCTCTGCTAGCAACGATTTTTTATTCCCATAAAAGCCAAGCCATATTACTTATTACTGTCCGTGCTAACAATGTATATTAAAACCATTTTCTGGACACGATTTCGCGAGGTTCTCGCGTTATTTCATAGTGCGATGGATCCTTGTATATTTTTCTGCTGGTATCAGTTAATGACTGCTTTATCATCAAAGATCAAACTTTAGTCATATCAAATGAGATTGTTTTCGAATTCAATTTTTCTTAAATCAAAAGCATTTACCTACATATAGCTAAATACATTTCTTCGGCTTGTATATGCACATGATCAATTTTAGTATTTGATGAATAAAATTTTACCATAAAGATGATAAAGTATCCATACGACAGTGGTAAAACAAAAAAATTTCTGGAACATAATATAGTTTTATTAAAACAGCCAAAATTACTGTCTTTTCATAAATTGCCTACTTATTCGTTTTTTATTTCCATTACAAAGCCAATAAAACTGGATTTCTTCACTGCCGTATTAAATTTTAGAAGAAAGGGACGAATTGACTGTCACGGGGAGACAAGCCCGCCAGTTAATTATGGCTTTATGGAAATCAGCAAACTAGAAGGTATGAACACTTTATTTTTGGATGCTTTATAACAGTGAGAAGTTTTTTTAATTTTTTTAGAAATAGGCCTATAAACTAGATATAAACTATAGTTTTAACCGCCTCATCACAGATATGCTCGACCAAGAGCCTCGTCCGATACCCAACAGCAAGAAAGGGTACAAGAAAGACAAGAACGGAAAATTTATGTCCAACGGACTACTGCTTAATAGCAATGGCATCGAGTCAGTGGCAAGCCTGCCAGAATTTGTGACTGAGCTGTTCGCGTCACCGTCCAACCTGTCCTGGATTGATCTGTCTCACAACTGTCTGACCACAATTCCCGATGTGAGTACACCGGTTCACATCTGCTGTAGTGAGACTTAGTGGTACCTGATAGGCATATCTTGTGTATTGGCCTTGTTAGACTGGGTGTTGCTCACCTGTTCGACTGGGTGTTACTCACCTGTTAGACTGGGTGTTGCTCACCTGTTAGACTGGGTGTTGCTCACCTGTTAGATTGGGTGTTGCTCACCTGTTAGACTGGGTGTTGCTCACCTGTTAGACTGGGTGTTACTAACCTGTGTTAGACTTGGTTTTGCTCACCTGTTACATTGGGTGTTGCTCACCTGTTAGACTTTGATGCGGCACATGTCCCATGCCGAAGCTGATAAAATTGGCAACTCCAACATATTACGCAACCACCCCCCCAAACAAACCCGCAGGTTCTGCTGTCCTTTCCCAATCTGCAAATTCTCAATCTGCACTCAAACAGAATCGAAGACTTGCAGCAAGTTGAGAAATTGGGGCAGCTGCGACAGCTCAAGAAGCTCAGCTTGCACGCCAATCCCATTGAGAAACAGAAGGTTGGAGAATATTAATGCTGTATTGTTGCGAAATCTACCATTAAGCAAAAAGGTTGCGTTTTCCGGTGTTAAATGCCAGAACAGAAAGTTCTCTGCGTTAAAGACAATAACCACTGTAGTGTAACAGGACGCACTTGTAAAACTCAGAGATCGTGTAATTTTTTGAGGCCAATTTCCTGGAAAAAAGTAGACAAAATAACAAAACAACAAAAACAACACAATCCTCAACAAAAAAATTCTTTCCCATCTCTTCTGTGTATTTTTCCAGGAAATTGGCCTCCAAAATATTACACGATCTTCGAGTTTTTCGTCCTGTCATACTTACAGTGGTCCTTGATTCAAGAAAGAAAAGGGGCCATCTCCATTTGTGATGAAAATTCATGTGTGATTTTAGAATCCATCAAATCAACATTGTACTACTTCAAGTAGACAGTGACCCTGGTTTGACAACACTCGTGGCCATATTTATTCTGGGCTTGTGCACAAAAATTGCAGACTTTTCTGCTTGTGCACTTCATGCTCATGAGGCCCCGCCCCCAAAGCACAGAGTGGGCACATGTGACTGTCAATAAGCAAGCCCTGCACACCCCACGTGCTCGTATCTAACTAAGTACATTTACCCTGTAAGTACGACCTAATTTTATCCTCAGGGCTATTTCTACTTCGTCTTGGGCCTCGTGCCGACCCTCAACACGCTGGACTTCAGCGGCATCACCAAGGGCGAGCGGAAATCGGCCGAAACCTGGAAGAAGATGGTCTTCGGCACCAAGAAGAAGCGACGAAGTGATGATGACGATTACTAGACCCGAATAGCTCTTTCTCGATGCTCCAGAATTTTATACTATGGATTCAAGATGAATAATTTAGTGTAGATAAATAAAAAAGCTTTATATTTTGTTCAAAAAAAAACATGCAACATGCTCGTGAAACTTTACTGCCTATAAATTAAATAAAACTGAAAATTAAGAAAACACCTCACCTAAAAAAATTAATAAGACAAGCTTATTGATTGTTCTCATTGCTCATCGCTTTCGAGTTTGCGGGATTTGGAATCTTCTGGCAGCCCTGGCGCTGGCGCCCTTGGTGCTGGCGCCCTTGGTGCTGGCGCCCTTGGTGCAGGCGCCCTTGGTGCAGGCGCCCTTGGTGCTGGCGCCCTTGGTGCTGGCGCCCTTGGTGCTGGCGCCCTTGGGGTGCTAGCGCCATTGGTGCTGGCGCCCTTGGTGCTGGCGCCCTTGGTGCTGGCGCCCTTGGTGCTGGCGCCCTTGGTGCTGGCGCCCTTGGTGCTGGCGCCCTTGGTGCTGGCGCCCTTGGTGCTGGCGCCCTTGGTGCTGGCGCCCTTGGTGCTGGCGCCCTTGGTGCTGGCGCCCTTGGTGCTGGCGCCCTTGGTGCTGGCGCCCTTGGTGCTGGCGCCCTTGGTGCTGGCGCCCTTGGTGCTGGCGCCCTTGGTGCTGGCGCCCTTGGTGCTGGCGCCCTTGGTGCTGGCGCCCTTGGTGCTGGCGCCCTTGGTGCTGGCGCCCTTGGTGCTGGCGCCCTTGGTGCTGGCGCCCTTGGGGTGCTAGCGCCATTGGTGCTGGCGCCATTGGTGCTGGCGCCATTGGTGCTGGCGCCATTGGTGCTGGCGCCATTGGTGCTGGCGCCATTGGTGCTGGCGCCATTGGTGCTGGCGCCATTGGTGCTGGCGCCCTTGGTGCTAAAGCCCTTGGTGCCAAAGCCCCTGGTGCTAAAGCCCTTGGTGCCAAAGCCCCTGGTGCTAAAGCCCTTGGTGCTGGCGCCCTTGGTGCTAAAACCCTTGGTGCTGGCGCCCTTGGTGCTGGCGCCCTTGGTGCTGGCGCCCTTGGTGCTGGCGCCCTTGGTGCTGGCGCCCTTGGTGCTGGCGCCCTTGTTGCTGGCGCCCTTGGTGCTGGCGCCCTTGGTGCTAAAACCCTTGGTGCTGGCGCCCTTGGGGTGCTAGCGCCATTGGTGCTGGCGCCATTGGTGCTAAAGCCCTTGGTGCTAAAGCCCTTGGTGCCAAAGCCCCTGGTGCTAAAGCCCTTGGAGCTGGCGCCCTTGTTGCTGGCGCCCTTGGTGCTGGCGCCCTTGGTGCTAAAACCCTTGGTGCTGGCGCCCTTGGGGTGCTAGCGCCATTGGTGCTGGCGCCATTGGTGCTAAAGCCCTTGGTGCTAAAGCCCTTGGTGCCAAAGCCCTGGTGCTAAAGCCCTTGGAGCTGGCGCCATTGGTGCTGGCGCCATTGGTGCTGGCGCCATTGGTGCTGGCGCCATTGGTGCTGGCGCCATTGGTGCTGGCGCCATTGGTGCTGGCGCCATTGGTGCTGGCGCCCTTGGTGCTGGCGCCCTTGGGGTACTAGCGCCATTGGTGCTGGCGCCATTGGTGCTTGCGCCATTGGTGCTAAAGATTTTGGTGCTAAAGCCCTTGGAGCTGGCGCCATTGGTGCTGGCGCCCTTGGTGCTAAAGCCCTTGGTGCTAAAGCCCTTGGTGCTAAAGCCCTTGGTGCTAAAGCCTTTGGTGCTAAAGCCCCTGGCGCCACAGGCTGGCTTAGCATTATTGCAACTTCACATTCATCAAGCAGAAATTCATTGCTTCATTAACTTAGTCAAAAAAATGTGTAATACTTGAAAAATTCGATAGTTGCTGTTTGAGGCCAGTCATGCCGAAAGTTCTATGCTGTTTATTATGATTAAAATTATTAATCCATGCCAGCGGCATTAGTTTTACTGCTTGTCTATCCACATGGGGTTGGTAAGCTGATGACTTGTCCCAACCAAAAGCAGCTAAATTGCATGGAGCATCTCAAATTTCGACAATCTTTTTTATCATGAAATAAAAATCTTCGAGTATGAGACAAGCGATTAAGGTGCCAAAATGAATACATTTTATCTGATATAGTTCAGCTATTTTTAATTGTAAAATAAGAAAAAAATCTATGTTAATTAGCAAAAATTGTTTCAGCCTTACAGCATTTGACTGAAAAATTAACTTTCCACCGGAGTACTCAACTCCCACATCGAGCTAATAAATCATTTAGAGGACGCGATCGACCATTGAAATGGCAGTCCCATTCCTGAGTGCGCACCGGCAGTTGTCGATGTCGGTGCCTTTGGAGTCGCGGCATTTAAAAGCCATGCAGAGTTTGAGAAATCATGCAGAGCTCAACAATTCAACAGCAAACGGTTGAGTTGCTGTTGCAGGTGAACTCGCAGCACCAGTTGGTTCATCTGTCACCCTCGGCGTACTGCTGCCACTGATTGGGTCTGTGCAGATTTTGGGGCAAGAAACATAGACAGCATAATAAATTTCTTCACATATATACAGTGTAAACATTTGTAGAAAGGTTTTGAGCACCAAAAAGATAGCGGCTCTACCCTTCTGTCAGGCATGTACACTCACTCTCTCTGTGCCTTGGGGGTTAAGACTTATGGTTGGTTATGGTTGCGCGACGACTCCCTTGGCCAATTTTCGAACACAAGTCCCAAATGAACGTGAGAGTCAGACGCGTTTACTGCGAAGGCTGCTCTGCTTCTGAGGTGACCTTGAATTGACTTGATACAACGCTTCCATTTCGGGACTATAAGTTGACATCCCCTTTGTTACGACCTGCACACTATGCAAGAAGCTCAGAAGGGCCAAACAAGTTTTCCTCTGGCCGATGACAAACTTTGAGGCGATGTCTTTCACCATCGATGTAACTTTAGCGGCGGTAGCTGGCGCGGTTGCATCGATTGCGAACGCGATTTTATTAACCAATGCTTCAATGATGTTTACTACATAATTGATGATACGTTAGTTTAAAATTGCCATCGTAAGCAAAGCCGCACCGTACAGTGACTACTGCAACTTTTTCAGTCGTCTCAGCTTCATAGACTACTGGTGCTACTCCACCGGCCAATTTCAAAGTACGAACTCCAAAATAATTTGGACAGGTGCATGATCAAACCCACAGAACAGACCTTGGCGCTAGAGTTCAATTTCTCAGAGCACTTGCTAATAAGGACCAATCGGAGCAGATACTCTATCCTAAGAGTTGAAGCACGGACAGGTCAAGTGTACTACTTCTATTAGTAATGGGCTTGCTAAACTGATTTCAAGTCATCATCGCATTTCTGAAATAGAAATAGTTCTGTTCGTTTCTGTCAAAGTCCACGTAGTCGTGAAAATCCTCACTACTATTACAGTTAAAACATTCATGAGACACGAAACTGTGACTTTGCATTGTTCAGGGCTGCAAGTAGCGGCCTTTAACTGCAATTACCGTACAAAAAATGAAACTCTGAAACACGGGTTTTCCTTTAAAAAAATTCACTGCGTTCACAGCGGATAATTATTCAATATGCAGTCAAATTGCCTTACATTGTATTTTCTATGGAAAATATCCTCAAAAGTAAATTAGAAAATAAAAAACAGTGGAATCGAGTTGACACACTGAAGGCCTTAGATGCGTTTTTTGGGTAAGATTTGCGATATCCGCAGGCACAAAAGCTTAGCCGGGTACTGCTGTGTTAGTAGGGTATTGCGTTTTTTGCGTGTATTGCGTCCTTATGCAAATTGCTCCAGTTAGTTTGTTGTTTGCTCAAGTTTTTCATTGTCCCTTAATAAATACCTAAATGAGCCTCTGTACAAGAACCGTCAAGAAATGATTTAATTCAGGCTTGAAAATTATTTGAAAAACAAAACGTGTTTAAAAGCATTTTTCAAAGCTTCCCGTATCTGCTGCTGTACCTGGCGCCGGCTCCGAACTCGCGCGCTGCTGGCTGCTCGCGGCGCGGCTTTGGTGATGCGCCGAACGGCGACAGAGGCGGCGGCGGCGGCGCTGGTGGCAGCAGGATGGCACGCTGCCGTCCACAGACGGCATCGCTGCATGGAGGGCCCAGCCGGTGCAGCAGGCGGTTCGGGCTCATCAGGGGATTTGCCCGACGCTGCTGTTGCTGTTGCTGCAGCAGCTGCTGATGCTGTTGACGGCTGAAACCGAACTGCCGAACGCTGGTGTCCTGCAACGAATGAATCAATGAAGGGGGTTGCATCGAACCGACGTCAACTACCGACGGTCATAATGACCATCTAGCATAGAATATCACTATCATGCCGGCGCACTTATAGCTTTACCTGACTAGTTTACATGTAGGTGTAAGTCTAAATCGAGGACTCCAACATCTTATACAGTAGTTACTTGATTATTACTATTAAAAACTGCCTTATTTGTTTTCATTGCGACAAAGTCAACCTGGGAGAATCAGATGAAGGTTGTTAAAATCTTTAGACTGCATTCAATTGTCTGGCGTTGACCCGTTGCGGTCGAATGAAAAACCAGAATTATATACTGTCTGTCAAAGAAAATTATTCAAGATACCTGAGAAATTTTCTGTGCTCGACTTGCGCCTCCTTGACCAGCAAACTTGTCGTAATTGGCCTTCGTTGGCGACTGCAGCTGGTTGCACTGATTGATCTGCTGCTGCTGCTGCTGTCTTTGCTGTTGTATCGGTTTCAAAGATTGCTGCTTTTGTATTGCTTGAGGCAGCTGCTCCACATCGCCAGCAGCCGATGGGTGACCGCCTCCGCCGCCTCCTCCTCCTCCTCCTTCGACTGCGTGACTCGGCTGCAATGGACGGGGAATCAGCGAAGCAGCCTGACGGCTTTTGTCGGCATCCGGTTGGTTCCGGTTGTCCGGCTTTGCTGAGTCCGCAGTCTGTTGGGTAGAGAGCAGTTTGAGTAGTTTTTTTCAGCGATGACGAAGCGCTTATACATTGGTCAATTGGGAGTTTACAGTTTTCATAACAATGAGCTTAATAACCTTTGGTGCAATTGCTTTAACGCCATTATGCCCGGTAACTAAAATCTCCAGGTCCTCCCACTGGTCCTCATCGCTGGTCAGTTTGATTGTCTCCATTGGCGGGAACGGGGCGGCGTAGTAGTTGTCAGAAGCTGAGAAGACCCGACGGAACAGGCGGTAGCCACGTCGACCGCTGCCACGGATGGCTGCATTTATGAGTATGATAAAAATTTGTATATCTAGTAAAAATTACGCTCATTGGAACTCTTTGATTACTATTAAATACCTGTCTTTTTATCCTCCTGACTTTGCTGTGATTTATTGGCTAATCCGATTGGCTGAGGCGTTGGGCTCTGCTGCTGCGATTTCTGCTCGGAATCCGATTGCTGCTGCTGCTTTTGTTGCAGATGCTGCTCCTGCTGTTGCACAGTGCTGGATTGTACAGACACTCGAACCCAT
The DNA here is from genome assembly GCA_002269645.1 of Macrostomum lignano. Taxonomy (NCBI): domain Eukaryota; kingdom Metazoa; phylum Platyhelminthes; family Macrostomidae; genus Macrostomum; species Macrostomum lignano. The sequence goes on along the minus strand of NIVC01001054.1, from coordinate 173,242 downwards.
TCAGATGGCTGCGGAGCCTGTGGCCGAGGTTCCACTGCCGGCAGCACAGGTGTGCGCGGCGGGGGCATCGGCGGTTCAGATGCAGTCGGTGTCGCTGCCTGCGGCTCCTGCGACGGTCGAGGCGGCGGCTCTGGAGGCGATGCGGGCAGTTGTCGAGTCCTCGCTAACGGCTGCTGCTGCGGCGAAGCTGGCAGCGTCATGGTGCGTGAAGTTCGCGGACTCGCCAAGTTGCCTGCCTGGCCTCGATGCGCGGTTCGCAGCGCGCTTGAACGGGGAATTTCCAGCGGAGATTCGCTCGGGTAATTGGCGTCCATGGTGGCGCTCAGTTGGTGAAATATTCGCCTAATGCTGACTTCATCCCGGGTAGTGCGAACTCGCATTTTGCCCCGGTGGCACGCGCCACAGCCGCTGAGCTGACCGGTGGCTCCATCCTCCAGCATGGCCACCATGAGGCGCTTGGAGACCCGGCTGCGGCAAGCGCCAGATGTGCAGGCGGCTTGCGAGGCGGCGTCACCACCGCTTGGACAGCGGCAGGTCCTGTGCCCTCGGTGGTGATGGTGGTGGTGATGATGTGGCCGAAGGCGCAGGCTTTGGCGGCGCGCTTTGTTTCTGTCCGCATCGTCCTCGTCGCAGGTGGCATAGTCGCTTTCAAAACTGTCGTCCTCCTTCGTTTTCGACGACCTGCGCTTCAGATGCGACGAGTGAGTCGTTCTGCTGTCAAGCCTTCCGTGGTGACGATGAGACACAGTTTTGCCGCGCTGGTGTTTGCGTCTGCGCCCGGTGTTGGTATCAGAAAATTCCGTTGACACGGCAAGACCATCTTCATCGTCACTGAACTCATTGGCTGCTTCGGTGCACGCGAACAGACGCCAGAGTCCGCGTTTGCGCCTTAGATACGGCATTTGTCTTCGTAGCCTTTTGGCTTGAAGAATAAAGCGTACGAACGCATTGACATTCATCACCAGTACTAAAAGCACGCATTCCCGCTTCTTGATGTCTATGGTGGTTACATAATGAGATCTAAATTAGACTCCATTACACTTTTATTTCAGAGATGCCACAGTATAGTCCACAAATCACCACTCGTACACATACATTTTAGAGAGTCAGCATATTGCTAAGGTAAATATATTGCAAATACGTGTACATCGCAAAATTAAATTATGTACGCTCGTAGAGAATTGTACGAGTATTCATGGCAGGTTAGAATGTATGCGTAGCTTATTCAAATAAAAATCTTATTGGTCTTAATCGTTTCTAAACCTCACAGGTGTTTTGCATTAAAACACGTGATAATGATAAATTAACAACAATAACAACAAAATACGAAGCCCTGCATTGAAGGGCCACCAGTTAGAGCGGAGCGCGTAAGATGGCGCGCCACAGAGCCTGGGAGCGGACTAAGTCCGCCTCGTTAGCAGTGTCGAGCGCCCCAACGTCGCATAGCAGGCAGTGCATGTATCGACGCGTTCGGGCCTGACCCCGCCTGAAAGAACCCTGCTATAGGTGAGTAGCAGGACGACCTGAACAGGTTGGTGGTAAGTAGCTCTTGGCCCGGATCAAGAGGTCATCGGCGTAGCCAAGCACGCTCAGGCGCTTTTCGCTGTGGCGGCGAAAGTTGCGTCTGCGCAGCAGGAAGCCGTCGTCAGCCAAGCTAGTAGGGGAGTGCGGTCCAAAGCACCCAGTCCAGCCCAAGCGTTACGCTAGCGCGTCGCCCTGCAGAACTCGTGATGAAGTGTCGAACAGGTCAGACAGGCTGTCCACCGTCGCCACAGCTGCAGCTCGAGTGTCGCAATACAGCGACATGACAATTACATGTACGTCGGTTAGCTGCTTGGGGACACGGTAGGCTCGAAAGGACGGTATTTTTTTTATTAGAGGCAGGGGGGTTGTGTGCACCCTGGCGCAATTTAAGCGTCATTTGCACACAACCGGCGAGAGGCATTACTGCCCATTCCGCCGACTCCCCTGAGCAGGCATACAAGCGCGCGGATACGTTACGCAGGCACACACTCACACAGGAGTGTACAGCGGCCCTAACTTTATCAATTGTTAGGCATGTACACAATTCACTGCGCCTTGGGGGGTGCTGGCTCTCAAGGCCGTTAATTGCACAAGCGAGCCAAGCCAAGATTCCAATCCAGCCCCAAATTAATGTGACTGCACTTGGAATCGAGCCTGGGTCGCCGCACACCAGAGCAGCTGCGCTACCGCTGGGCTACGGCCCCCTCGAAAGGACGGTAAATGAAGTACATGTAAAGTACAACCCTTGAAGTGACACATTCTGGCCCTAAAATTTCCCATCCAGATTGAATGTATTTTAAACAATAAATGCGCTCCAACTAGCAAAAGCTGAGGACACGACCCCAACCAATTAAAAGTAGCTACACATTGATATTTTAAGTAGACATAGAGCCATAGAAGTGAGAGACCAGAAGAACGAGATGGCAACATTTATTTAAAATATCCCCCCTTACTTACAGGTGTGCCCTATAATGCTGATGTATTTTAAAACTAACACGCAAGTAGATTTTTTGTTGCTTTTGATGTATTGATCATGCACAGTAAAAAGGTAATGCATGCATCAGGTGGCATAATTTAAGTTTCATCGTGAGCAGGTTTAGAGAACAGTTGTATTAGTGCAGTTTGAATTCGTATTAAAACAACGGCTACCTAGCTCTATATCATGATTTGCAATGGGAACTTCGATTCGTTCGATCGGAGTGCATATATTTGATTAACACAACGATTTTTCTTTATTTTTTAAAAACTATTTTAAATTACTACTGTAGAAAAAAGATAAACAATGACTGTGGCTCGCGACCATAGATTTGTACGAATTCAAGATCGAACAGTCAGCTCTTGAAAGAGTCGGAGAATACGACTTTGAGGTCCAGTACCGGCCAGGGAAAGACCATGTGGCGGCAGATATGCTGAGCCGAAATCCTCGCTTTCGTGCCGATCACTTCGACTGCCCGTCATGCAGCATGGTACCTGAATTTCAAGAGAAATTTAAAAGCGAGAAAGCTAAAAAGTCAGCATCAGTTAACATCAGAAGGCAACAAGTTGACGCCGCAGTGCAATGCTCTGTAGCGGACGTATGTTGCCAGACAGACTCGCCTGTCACGAGCTGTCACAATATTGAAACAGTAGTAACATCAGCCTGTCAAACCGAGAAATTCACAAGCAACACATCAACACAGTGCACATTTTTCACTACAGTTCCAGTCACAGAGGCCGCTTTCGAAGCGACAATGCCAATCGAAACGTCTCGACTGGCAGTCAGGGTAGCTGAAGTCGAACAATCGGCATCCAGCGAATCCTCAGTCGAGTCAGTTGACCCGGAACTAGAATGGGCACATGAATCACAAGAGACTTGCGTTGACATCGCTCAGCTGATCGATTGCGTGCAGGGCCGTACAGAAAAGCCTCCTAAGGCTAGCCTGCAGAGTTGCAGTCGTGAAGTTAGAATCTTGTGGTCGCTGTTCGATGAACTGAAAGTCGAAAATGGGCTCTTATTTCACTTTAAGCCGAAAAAGAACACAAAATCAGTCAATAAGCTGTTAGTGATTCCAGAGACCGCAGATGTTGTCGAGTTGGTGTCAAGATACCACCGACAGCTCAATCACTGTGGCATAACAAAAACTCTAACAGCTATTCGATTTCGTTTCGCCATCGCTGACCTAGAAACCTATGTCAAGGGAATCATAGCTGAGTGTGATGTCTGCGCCAGAACAAAAAAGTCAAAACTAAAGCATAAAGCCCCGCTGCAGCCCGAACTTTCGGGCTACCCAAACCAGGTAATCCACGTCGATCACGCAGGTCCGTTTCCCGAGCAAGCAGGATATAAGTACTTGCTCGTGATGGTTGACCGATTTTCGGGTTTTGTAGAGGTCATTCCCGTAGCCGATGTTTCAGCGGAAACGACCGCAGTCAATATCCTGACCGAATGGATCGCGAGGTACGGGTGCATGGAACAGGTAGTCTCGGACAACGGTACAGCCTTTGTCAACAACACCGTATCTGAGCTCACTCGACTTCTCGAGGTGGACATGGCGCGTGTCAAAGCACGACGTCCACAAGCGAACGGGAAGGTTGAGCGAATGATACAGACAGTAAAAGGTCAGATTCGTGCTATTTGCTTGGATCGGCAGTTCGATTGGCCTCTTGCAGCCCGGCTAGCAGCTCTCTCGATTCGGGCAACAGTCGCCGAATCCACCGGATTTTCTCCCGCAAAGATCTTTTTGGACACAAGCTAAATCTGCCACTGGATTTCGTTCATAATCCACCAGTTCAAGATAGGTACAGACCTGAACTGTATGCACATTATCTGCACCAGACGCTCGTGGAGGTATCAGCGGCTGCGCGCCATGCCCGTGGAAAGGCCCAAGAGCGCCAAAAGCGCTACTATGACCGCAGCGCGCTGAACTCTTCGAGAACTTCGAGATAGGCGATCTTGTATGGGTCCTCAACGCCGACCATCGTGGCCTCGACAGTGCTGTCTGGTTTGGACCATACAAGGTGGTGCAAAAGATTTCGGAGAGGAATTACAGACTCATTCCAGAATTCGCTAGAATAAATCCTTTGGAGCGCATTCCCAACCCGTCTCACAATGTGTACAATGTCGATCGGATGAAGCGCTGTGTGCGCAAACAGACTTATGAAGATGTTGTGGACAGGTACGGGACTCGCATGCCAGCCAGAATGCCGTCGTCAAGAGTAGGCTTGCGAGGAGACGACCAGTCTACCTGGTTGTCTTCGTGCTCCATCAACGGTTCCAATCAAAGTGCTGCGACTCAACCGCTCCAGGTATCAGAAAGTGCATCATCAGCGCTTGTGGATGAGTCCCAGCAGGTTACCACAGTTGCCGCTCCCGACCTGCCAGTTGCAGTGCCACCACCGCCGATAGAGCCCTTGGAAGGAGAGGCGGGAGTAATCGATGAAGGTGATCCGCACGAGGTTTCGAACGGTGAGCAGAGTGGCAGAGCCGTGTTCGATGAAAATGGCGATCTGTTGGAGGAGGCGGCAGAAGATGTCACCGAGGAGCAAGCTCCGGCTGAAGACAGTCCCGTTAGGGGGGAAGCCGGTATGCCGGTAGAAGCCATCGAGGATCCTGACAGTGAGACCACGATGGAAGCTGTCGCTCCACAAGAACAGATTGACGCCATTTCCTTGCCTCAATCGACACAGACGACTAGATCCAGAAGGATTGTTACCAAACCGGCACGTTTTCGAAATTTTCTAGCACAGCTATTTAATAAATAAAAATCGATCGCAACTCGCTCGGACCGGGTAAAATTAATATTCAGAAAATATTCCTTTAAAAACGCAGAAAAACTAATATAATTGTCACAAAAAATAAAATAAACAGGGTTGTTCCAAGATAACAAAGTACAGAGTTCATACATCATCAGTTCATACATGTAGTTTACGGTCCTAGAGTTTAGTTAATTTGCATCGTCATTCAATCGCGTGTCGTCTGTACTTAAGTAGCGCTTGTCGGTCTTTAGCGTGTTTTCTGCCGCCGTTGTCAAGCCTGTGTGGCTGTGCAGAGCACCATAGGGTCTCTGTTCGTCTGGTTCCGAGGTCGGTTCCGGCGCCGTTGATCGGCGTGCCCTTGCGGTCGTTCTTGATCGGTCCCCGGCTGGGTTCGTGTTTGTGCGCGGACCTGAGCTCGCCTCCGGGCTTGCTCGAATTCTTTTCCCGTTTCTCTCGTGCTCCGTTTGCTTGGTGCTTCCGGGTTGCTAGGTGCGCCCTGTTTCGTCTCGCTTTGGGCTGTTCTCTTAGTCATAGGGTGTGCCTGTGCTGGTTTTGCGTTTCGTGATTGCTTTGTAGTGTTTTGAGTTGGTTTGCGACACCTTTGATATTTCCTATAATTAATCTTTGTGAGTACTTTAATTCGGCTCTAACTCGTTGCTCCAAATATTGTTCAATATTTTGAAATGCGAGAAGCATTTCTTTGACAAATATCTGTTTTAATTCCTGTTCGTTCCAAACGCTTTGTGTATTTTTCAATATTTTCATCCGAATAACTGGTGCCAACAATAATTGAACTCGAGCATGTAAATTATTTTGTTCGTTATTTTCGAAATAAGTTTTTTGTTAATAATTCTTCATCGCTGTTCGATATATTCGTGTTTTTGTTTTTCGTTTTTCAGTATTTTTTAGTAGAGGGGCGGGTGTGAAAGTGTGATTCGTAGAATCGTGTATCGTATTTCTTTATTTTCATACGCATACCGTACTACTACTGTATTCTTCCATTTATTTTTAACAATATTCGTTCGTATTATTATCGCGCTATTTTTACTGTTAATTGCTTTGTTTTTGTAGCCTCGTATGTATTTATTCTATTATTTGTATTTCATTCATATCGTTATTATTTCTCGTAAAGTAGTTCTACTTATGTACATGTACTGACGTATGTTTTTCTTGCATGATATATTTATCGATTAAGTTGTACATGTACATTGCGCGTCGCGTGGGGGGTTGTTTGTCTGGGTTTTGGATTAAGAGTGTTGTTGTTATCTGTTTACCTTTAAATATATATGCTTACACTACAGTCAGCAGCCGCCTTCGCCCTTCCCCTTGCTTCGCTTCTCGACCTAGGCTCGCTAACCCTTAGCTGTGACACTGTCTGGCCTCCTTACACCAACTCCTCGCCGTCTACCTTGGCACACCAATTAGTTAATTAACTGATCCAGCAATTTTAAGTAGCACTAGCAAAAGTCTAAGGGTTGAAGCGGCTTGCCGATCTGCTAACTAATCGTGAACTATAAAAATTAACCGCTACACAAATCCGTCTTATTCGCCTTATTCGTCACATTTCTTTATTTTTAAAAAACTATTTTAAATTACTACTGTAGAAGAAAGATAAACAATGACTGTGTTTACTTTTATTATTTAAGGGAGTGTTCTTTTTGTTTTTAAATATCATGCCTTGTTTTTCTAACTAAACAATTGCTTTTCAAGTAAATGCTTTAATGTCTTTATTTGCCCATTTACAGCAGCAGATTTTTAAAGATTTCGCGCATCTTATAGAGACAGAGACAGACAGGCTACGTACGCACTAGATAGCGCATGGTTTTTTATTTAATGTTCGTGTTTTATACATCGGTAAAAAGTAACTAAATCAATTGTATCTTAAAAATTAAGGTTTAATCCTTTTGAAAGAGTTTTAATACCAACTCTTGATAATTAGCTGAATTTTTTAAGTTCCACGAGCCAAGCCACGAGCCACTTTTCTCGTAGTTGTTCAGGGTAAGGGAAGGCCCACGTACCCAGTACTTTACTTAATAGACTAACCTTTTAAACAGTAAAACCTAAACTCAGACTGATAATGCTTAGACACAATCGATAGCCTTCTTCTACTCCTTTTCTATTCTTCAGATAGCCTTTCTATTCAGTGTTGAACAAATTTAGATTAATTATTATAAAAAGAAGCTAATATAATGTTTATTTTATTAAAAAAATAAACTGTAAAACTTTGATGTCATTTGACTATGCTAAATAATCAGTCTTGGTTTTACTTACCAAAATATTCTTATGGATTTTAATGTCAATGTTAAATATTTATTTCACTAGATTTTTTGTAGTTTGCAAGCCAGGTTATTTTATTTTCCATTTGTAGCTAATATTTATTTGACTATTAACTTGCGTTGTGAATCAATATAGTTTTTAGGTATTTATTATCAGTAAATATTATTCAAAAAGCAAAGGAGTATCATGTTCACTCAGATAACATACTTAATGTTTCGGACATAAGACTACAAGCAGGAAGATATTCCAAAGAAATTTATTTTTTATAACTGCATTCCAGTCTTTCTATATTATTATAGTGTTGTGTAGTTAAAACATAATAAAGTACTTCCGGTAGACATCTCTCATCCAAAAATTGAGCTGAAAACAAAATAGATATTACAAAATTTGCTAAGCAAAAGTATTTGAATACATAAAGGCTTAGCTAGCTCGCATTAGTAAGAACCAAACATTTACTGCCTTCATCACACATGTGTTTCACCTAAAATTTACAATAAAGAATTTTACAGTCTGTAATTTTCAGAGCTAATTGAAACATGACTGACAGCAAGAATATTTCAGTGGTGCTGCAGAGTGTTAACAATATAAAATTGGTAATAACTTTGTTTTTGCGTCTTATATATTTTTAAGTCAAAAGCATGTGGCTTCATTCACATAAAACAGTTCCATTTCGCAGGAGGAGCGCCCGATCCCGCGGCCCGGTCCCCGCCAAGTGCTGCTCCGCATGGACTCGGTGGGCATCTGCGGCTCCGACGTGCACTACTGGACGCACGGCGCCATCGGAGACTTTGTAGTCCGTCAGCCGATGGTGCTCGGACACGAGTCGGCCGGCGTGGTGACCGAGGTCGGCGCTGAAGTAGACAGCCTCCGACCGGGCGATCGAGTCGCCGTCGAGCCCGGGATTCCGTGCCGATTCTGCGACCTCTGCAAGTCGGGGAGGTACAACCTGTGCCCTGACGTGAAGTTCCTGGCCACTCCGCCGGTAGACGGTAGTCTCAGCGGGTGGCACGTGCACGACGCCGACTTTTGCTTTCGTCTGCCGGATCACGTCTCGCTGGAGGAGGGCGCCCTACTCGAGCCGCTCAGCGTCGGCGTCCACGCGCGCCGCAGGGCCGGAGTGACGCTCGGCAGCCGCGTGCTGATCTGCGGCGCTGGGCCAATCGGCCTCGTCAACCTGCTGACGGCTAAGGCTATGGGCGCCGACACGGTGATTCTGACCGACATCAACCCGCACCGACTCACCGTCGCCAAGGAGATGGGTGCCGACGCTACTCTTATTGCAACTGGGAGTAGGTTGATTTATGCAATTTTTGCTGATCTGGTCAATACCCTAGTGTGGCAATTAGCTTGGCAAGCTGCCCCCATTACAATTATTTCACAGATGCTTGAGATCATCTTTTTGACGTATGGGAACGTTTTAAATTTAGAGCTTGTTAGTTGCTCTTAGTGAAAGATTTACTTTGCAATGTTGAACAGTTGGACTTTCTTAGCTATCGGATTTGGTGGTAGCTTTTTTGCACAATCCGAAAGGCCTATAGGAGGCGCAACTATTGGGATTGAAGTCCAATTAATTGGCTTAAGGCAAAACAAATAAAAGAGGAGATTTTATACATGTAAGCTTGTATATTATTAGATCTAGACATCTTTCCACGACTGACGTACCTGATGGCTATACTTCTTCCCTCCACCAGATGCTGAGTCGCTAGTGAGCCAGGTCTGCGCTCTATTTAACGGGCGCCGGCCGGACATTGTCATCGAATGCACCGGCGCTGAGGCCTCCGTCGGCCTCTCGGTGCGGGCTTGCCGTTCCGGCGGCTGCGTGGTGCTGGTCGGCCTCGGCAAGCCGGAGATTGTCCTACCAATCGTGCAGGCCAGCGTCCGCGAGGTGGACATTCGCGGAGTTTTCCGCTACGCAAATTGTTATCCGGACGCGCTGTCGCTCGTGGCGCAAGGTCGAGTCAATGTTAAGCCGCTGATTACGCATAGGTGAGACATCGTAGAAAATTATATCAACCTATAAAAAGCTTCTAAACCATTGTTTTAGATTTTTGCATCTTGAGAAAATAGCTATATTACCTTTATGTTATTACCACCTGATCTCTATTTGCTCGGCGTCAGGTTTCCCTTGTCGAAAAGTGTGGACGCATTCGAGACGGCTAAAACAGGCGCCGGAAATGCCATCAAAGTGATCATCAAGTGTCAGGAGAATTGAAACTACAATGGAGGAACGCTGAAACCAAAAATAACTATTAGCGCTGATGATTGTATTTATTGTATTCACGTATGTTGCGTTTGCTCGCTAAGTTAATTACATTAAATCGCTGATTTTTATGTAGACGCAATAGCTGAAAAACTATACAGCCCGGCCTGGTACCCGGTCGGAAAATCTACTGTTTTAGTATTACTATATACATTCACTATCCAACTATACTAAATTTCTAAGATTTGTCTGTCCGGATGTTACGCTCTAGAGATTGCAATTCTTGACCAATTTTGATCGTGTTTTCGCCAAAATCTATATAACTAAAAATACTATACTAATGCTTTATTATACGTACTGTACTTTTTAGTTATGGAAATTAGCATGCTTTAGATTGCTGTTATTTGCCGTGTTAAAACATCTTTATAGTTAAACTTTGCTACCTAAAAATCAATAGCTAAGTACACGCGCGTGTTAATTAAATTAAGGGAATTTAATGGCGAGTAATCAATTCTCTGTAAGAATTTTTTTGCACTAATCTACTTTTTAGGGTTATTTAGGCACAGTCTGCAGTTTGTTTATTAACATGTTTTAAAAATGATGGTGTTCGTATTTTGTAATAGCAGTATCACAACATTGTCAAGTTCCGCAGGCAATTCTATCACTAGTTTTGAATTTGTTTGTTATTATTATTTGTTGCTTTTTAGTTTTTAAGAAAGCGAGCAAAATTTATTAACTTATTTGCTCTTTTTGAGTGTATTTTACCGTAAACTGTAAACTAGTAGTTATAGTTTATAGTTGCAGGGGTCAGCCAACTAATTTTTACCTCAATAGCCAGTTAAAGAGTCTAGAGATCAGTACTGCAGGCCACGTGAGAAGAGAGGAATAGGGAATAGAGGAGAGGGAAGACGAAAGAGAGGAGGAAAAATAAGATAGAGATAAGAGACGAGATTATGAAAGGTGAGAGGCGAGATGAGAGATGCGATGAGAGGAGCGGAAAGATAGAAGAGGGGAGAGACAACTGAGAAGACACAAACCTTAAGCGGGCTAGATTGCTATTGTGAAGTTTCAAAGGACCCGAGGGCCGGATAGAGAGGCTTTGCGGGCCGGAGTTTGCCGACTCCTGCATTACAGGTAGCGCTGATCTATAGAAAGTGTCAAGAAACTAATTATGCTTCACAATTGTTTGAGACAGCTACTGTCTATACAATTTCGTACGAAACTCGCAAATCTCCACCTACACTTTAGTTTACAGATGTCCGCTGAAAAGAACATTGTCGTTGTGCTTCGACGCGCGAATGAAATTGTATTGGTAAGGCAATTCTTGAGTGACTATTTTAATATTTATACTATTCGAATAATTGGATTTACGTCTGCCCGTAGTTATAATGTTAAATTACATGTAGAAGGATTAAATAAAATGGCAAGCCATATTTGCGTTTTATAAGAGAAATGTAGTTAAATTACAGTTCTTTCTGCCTGGGAGACTTTGGTGCACATGCAATAAAACCATGCATATAGCTATGGTACGACTTGACGTTCCAAATTTGTCCAATTCAAGGAATTTTTGGTCTACCCGTAAAGTCAGTTGCATCACAAATTCTTGGCGAGAAAGTTCAATTCCATTGCTATAACAACAATACTAGCTTGTGCGCCAAGTTTGCACTCATCTAATCGAGTGTGAACGGAGCCTACGACCAGAATGATCCGTTTTGATGCTGTAATCTCTAGATTAATAAATCTTTCAATCAACAGTCCAGATAGTAAAATCTGCCATGTCCGACACGCACATCGCAGGAGGAGCGCCCGATCCCGCGGCCCGGTCCCCGCCAAGTGCTGCTCCGCATGGACTCGGTGGGCATCTGCGGCTCCGACGTGCACTACTGGACGCACGGCGCCATCGGAGACTTTGTAGTCCGTCAGCCGATGGTGCTCGGACACGAGTCGGCCGGCGTGGTGACCGAGGTCGGCGCTGAAGTAGACAGTCTCCGACCGGGCGATCGAGTCGCCGTCGAGCCCGGGATTCCGTGCCGATTCTGCGACCTCTGCAAGTCGGGGAGGTACAACCTGTGCCCCGACGTGAAGTTCCTGGCCACTCCGCCGGTAGATGGTAGTCTCAGCGGGTGGCACGTGCACGACGCCGACTTTTGCTTCCGTCTGCCGGATCACGTCTCGCTGGAGGAGGGCGCCCTACTCGAGCCGCTCAGCGTCGGCGTCCACGCGTGCCGCAGGGCCGGAGTGACGCTCGGCAGCCGCGTGCTGATCTGCGGCGCTGGGCCAATCGGCCTCGTCAACCTGCTGACGGCTAAGGCTATGGGCGCCGACACGGTGATTCTGACCGACATCAACCCGCACCGACTCACCGTCGCCAAGGAGATGGGTGCCGACGGTACGCTACTGGTCACTGAGTCTCAGAGTAAGTGCAGTTGTATCATTGAATTGTAAGCGCATGTGGCGATGTGGGTTAACTTTTTGCTAAAATTCCTGCTATATTAGATTGTATAGCTAGTATATAGTACATCGATCGAGCTTCTTATGATATTATTGAATTTTTGGATCTAGTAGACTGATATAAATTGGTTTCGTTACTTCCAACACTGCTGACTGTTTTCGGATTCTAAAAGTTACTATAGTACTCTATAGTACACGCAATGACGCCCTAGCTACCCTACCCATGTTATGGTTTGGACGATTTTATGCAGCTACGGTTGATTAAGCAAAATTAGTTGTCTTCCCAAGTACAGTACTTTAAAGTGGTCCAGCACCTGCTCGAATTCAAGGCAAATTAGCTGGCCTTGTCTTGCGTTTTCATTTGATAAGGTTTTCAAATATTGCTGGTGGGGACGTTCGTGAAGTTGTTGTGGAGTTTGACAGGCATGATAGCACAGGTGGTTCCCCTGAGCAGATTTCTGCTCGTTGCATTTGGCTGGATCTTCTCTACTGATATGGCAACAGGCTAAGCTGCGAGTATTAGATATTTATGGCCCCAGATAAGCCGACCAACAGCACTGTGACTTTAGCCATGCCTGTAGAACCTTGTGAGCAAAGTGCCTCTCAATGCTATAAAAACTGCCTTCTGTGGAAGAGTTGGCTACAGTGCAGCACGTACTGCATTGAATTACCAAGCTTGGGGGAGTGTCTCGTATTTTTAACTCTATCTCAAGATCTCAAGACACTTAATTCTTAATTCACATATTAACAGCATAGGCTACTAGCAGTAGTAGGCCGCCAGCGTTTTTATCCACTTTTCCTCTCTGATGTGGGAATTCTAATTATTATTGGATTTATGATTGTTTATTGTTTTTGTCTAGGTCACCTTGCGCTCTCTTAAGAATTTTAAGTAGCTCTTTTCGGGTCTGTTAATCTTTTCTTGACAGCTTTTGTTTGGAGTCTAATCTTGGTGCCAGACAGTCTAGAAAAGTCACAAATCACAAGCTTTCGACTGTTTTCTCGCGATTTGGACAGCTAGGTCACAATGGTTTATTAGATCGCGATCAGGGACTTCTAGAAATAACACCACTGAGATGCTCTAGAGATTCTATTTTTAGAAGTCCCTGGATCGATCTTGCTTATTATATTGCGGTCATAGAAACTATATAGTATCTATGATTGTGGTTTAATAGATTTCAAAGATATTTTAGCGTTAATATGGCTAATCCAACATATCCAAAATGAGCACTTTTAGTCTATGAAACAGATCTCTAAGACAAGCTTTCCAAAGGAATCGCAGGTGATAGCTGAATTTAACGAAATTTTTGCTGGAACACCAACCAAAACCAATTAAGGAGCCAAAAACTTTGATTACTAGTATTCAAAGAGCTCTGCAGACACTTCCAGCCTTCCTAATTACATGTACGTAGTGCAAAGGTTCTTGGACTCTTAACTCACAACTTGCTTAAGAATCAGCCTGATAGAATCCTATCTGGAAAATTCTACATGTACCTCCAGGCGTCGAGTCGCAAGTTGCCGCGGTGAATCGTCTCTTCGGCGATCGCCAACCGGACGCGGCCATCGAGTGCACCGGCTCAGTAGATGCGGTGCGGCTCTCGCTGCTCTCCTGCAAGCCGGGCGGCTGCCTCATTACAGTTGGCCGCGGTCGGGTTCGCGAGATGCCGCTGCCATTAGCTCAGACGGCCGTCGTTCGCGAGGTGGAAATTCGCGGCGTGTTCCGCTACGCCAACTGCTACGCGGACGCGCTGTCTCTGGTGGCAAGAGGCGCAGTTGATGTTCGAAGACTTATAACGCACAGGTAAGAAGGAATTGGTCGGGGCTGAGTAGCCCAGCGTTATAATAAAACATTCACTTGAGACATTTACAAGCTAGCCGATGAGACACTCATAAGAAAAATGTGTATGCCTTCGGACAGTTTACAATCATGTACCTGTGACCATGTGCATGCAGCTCGGCTCTGCAAATTGGCCATAGCTGCTTGTGGCAACGCTGGCCGCCAGGTTGTGTTACCGGAAATGGAAACACCTTCCAATGCAAAAGACTGACAAAATGCCATATAAAACCCTGTTAAAACCCAGCAAGTAGCTTCGCCTTTTGACCTGCCTTTTTCTCCTTTGTTCGCCCTCGCTCAGTCTTGCACTTGCGTTAAATAACCTTCAGTTCAGCCCCAATAGACAGTCTCAGAAGATAATGGAACTACTCTGAATTGATAAATTCACTCGACTTCTAGCAAAGGGCAACGCCCCCTCCATATACCAGATCCAATAGCCCAGACAACAGACCCTCAGATTGACTCTCTTTTGTAAGCTAACATCACAACGGATTGTCAACTCCTACAGCGACAGAGCCACGTTCGTGAGAGTCCCAGGCTGTCAAGATAAAATTAAAATATTTCACCTGCACGAACCACATGAGGAGTCGGCGTCGGCAAACTTCTTACCTTAAAGGCCAGATAGAGAACCGAGCGCATGTCTGTGAGCCAGAGAATGGGAGAGAGGATAGAAGAGATTAGAGGAGCTGAGAAGAGACATGAGAAGGGCCGGGCCGGATGGAGGCTATGCATGCCGCAAGTGGCCCGCGGGCCAGGGTTGCCAACTTCTGAACTACTTCGTACATCGAAGAAACAATTATCTCGTTACTTACTACTGGTATGAAGGCTCGTTCACAGTACAGACAAAATGCTAAAGACCTGCGACTTATTGATTCATTGGATAACAATGTGACAAAGCAAAAATAGTAATAAATACTGTATTTAAAAATAAATTTCCCCGACGCTGAATTTTAGATATCCTCTGGACCGAAGTGAAGAAGCGTTTGAGACGTCAAGAACGGCGGCTGGCAACGCAATCAAAGTGATGATCAAGTGCCAGGATTTCGCCTAACGAGTTGGTTGACAGTCGAAGATGTCACAGAAATAAACAAACATTAGCAAGGCAGGTTTTACCGAAAAGAATAAGTATATTACGGAGATAGAAGGTTTACATTTCTTTAGCGAATAAGAAACCTTTATTCTCCGTAATGCACTTTTCGGTAGCTGCCTTCTAAAAATTTTCCAAGAAAGGTAGTTTCCCGAAGAAGGCTTTCGAGATTAGCCTTGAGTTAGTTTACATTTGCATGCAAAATAAAGTGCAATTTATATGACCACAAACTTTCTGTTGCCAAATCTAAGCATTCCAAATCATAAAGATGACCTAAATATACTGGCTTGACGACACATTGCGAAATAATATCTGCCACAGAAGTACCAGACAAAGAGTACTCTCGCAAAATTGATTTCCTGCATACAAATGCACAAATTATGAATTTAATTTATAAAGGGTATATTTTACTCAATCTAGCTAGGATTGGTACAATAAAACAACTAATTAGCATAAGGGTTGCCAACAAAACTCAGACAATGAAAATACTATCGTATTGAACCGTAGTCAGTTATCCCCAGATGGTCTTCGCTGAGCTGGGAGGCGCCTGCTGCCGAGAATCCGCCATTCTCGACAGCAAATTAGGCAGATCGGCAGATAAACGGCTGCTGGCATCCAGGTATCGCTCAACGCAATTAGCAATACACCTGCTAGTTTTTGCTTCCATCTTGGCGGTAGCTTTCACATCGCACCGATCCCAGCAGTGCTCGGTGAATTTGGCCACATTGGCCTGGAATTCTTGCTGCTGCTTCATGGCTAGCAGCTGCCTCTGCATAGTTGGATCACGGAGTACGCTGCTGGCTGAGGACATGCTAAACATAAAAATGTGTATTGATATATACATGCGCTCTTCTACTGGATGGTCTTATGGTTCAAATTTTGGATTACTAAATTTCTAGTGTTGGTAGTGCAGCTTCTATTACTACTATGAGTAGCAGCGCTACAAATAAATAACCTGATTAAAGCATTAATTTGGATATATGTCCTTTATATCTTGTAATGAAGCTGTCTGCTAGAAATTTTACTATTAAAAAAGGAAAAGATAATAGCTAAATCATTCAGGTTTCTGGGGCTCAGCACATCTAATATATACCCCAGATACCTAAATCACTGTAATACAAATCAAATGACATATTAGCAAATATTTAAATTAAATACAAAAATTTGTTAGTGTTGCCCAATGGCTCAAGCTATTGGTGTGCAAAATATGGGATCATTTCACATTCTATGCATTTATATCTAAGAATTAGAAGGCACAAGCAATCAGCACCTCTTATTGGAGGGGGCAACAAGGAATATTTTTATAAATAAAATGTTGCTTTATTTGACATTGTACAATCACTATTTCTAGCATTCTAAGGAAAAGTGTTTAAAGCAAAAAGCATCAGTCTTAAAAGCCAGCTATCCAGCCTAAGATTTCAGTATCCCTACAAGCTTTGGCATCAAAGTCATGGCTTAAACCCAACTCTCCCTTTGATCTGCCTTTGGCTTGGCCAACCAACAACTTTCAATTGACCCATGGTATCTTAGCAACTCTACTTGTAAGCCTTGATATTTGTAGCAATTTTCCAAAATGAACCTTGAAATCTTAGAAACTCTTAATTGCCATAGCATTTCAGTAATTCTCCCATGAGCCTTGACATCTCATAAATCCATTCATAAGCCTTGCTGATATCTTAGTAATTTTCAAAATGAACCTTGGTATCTCAGCAATTTGCTTTAAAAGCCACAGCATTTCAATAATTCCCTACCACAAGCCTTGACTTCTTATTAATTTTCACTATAAGCCTTGATATCTTATCAAAGTTCTAAAAAAGCCTTGACTTCTAAGAAAAGCCTACATGAGCCTTGACATCTTAGAAATTTCTTTACAAGCCTTTAAAACTTAGCAATTTTTTCTATAAGTGTCAAAACCTAAACAATTCTCCCAGTCCCATATGCTTTGATTTTGCTTGCTAAGCAAAAATCCTAATACAAAATTTTGTATACCATGACCAACATTTTGTAGTTACTTTATCATATATGCAAAACCTTGGAAATTATACTAGCAATGCAATTTTTTCTAAATAAAAATGTTACAAAGTATTAAAAAACAAAAAATAACTTGTTCAAAAATTTTGGCACCCAGGGAAAAACAAAGAATTTAATTTTTGCTAGTATATTGCGTATTTACTCTGCTTAGTTTCTTTAAAATACTTAAGCAGTATAATTAATTATAATTATATATAACTATAATTACCATTTAATTTTTATTTAGTTTGGATTTTTCCAATTAAAGGGAACATCTTCTAAGGTAGGTGTTAAGTCTGCTATAAACAAAATGCCAAGCCTACTATAAAGGGGGTGCAAATGCAATGTAATGTAAAGGACATCCCAAACTTGCTATAAAGAGGAAAAAGCAACAAGCCTTAGAGTCCAACTAAGATCTTGATCTTGAAAATTTGATAATGGGCTTAGAATTCAAGAATAGTCAAGCAAGATTGAATTGAATATAAAAAGTGTAAAAATATTGTGAAGCAAGAAATGAAAAAAAAATAACACATTATCTGTATTGCATTTGATTCAGTTCTATCAATTTGTATCAGGTATATAAGTGAGTAAAAGTAGCTAGTAGCTTTAACATAGCCTAAAACTGAAAACTTTAAATATTTTATATAAATTATCTTCATAAGAGTTTGTCTAAAGCAACTTGATTTGTTCAAAAGTTTTCATGTTAGCAAATAGCATAGTGATGCATGCCACTTACTATCAATATTAGAGTGTTAATTGAGAAAACATGGTTTTATTTATTTATTAAATTTTAATTCAAAATTTCTATAGCTATGTTCATGAAGTATACATTGTACTAATTATGATTGATGTAGTATTTTTGTTATAGTTTTTATAGTTATTCATATTATCTTTAGCACTCACCTCCTGTTTGCCTAAGTAAATATATTTGATCACTCATATTCTGCCTTATCTTAATACTCACCTTCTTTTGCCTAAGTAGTAAATATTTTCATGAAATAAAACTATGTACATTATATATTTTGTACTCATAACATCTTTATCATTTTAACAAAACAGTTGCTTAAATGTTCTAGAAATTTGTCCTTGCTTCATTATTTACAAAGTTTATATATTTTTGTTTAAAATTATCCACTATTACTGTTTAGAATCACATATATATAAGCAGAAAATACAAGGAAAGAGCCCAAGCTTTTTCTGTCTATGAACTTTTGTGCCAACTTTTAGTTCCAGATGATTACTTTGCCTCTATTGAGTGCCTATGCTAAAAATAGAACTGAGTCAGAGTTTCTCATTTAAGGCATTCTACTTTCCCTATCTTTTTGAATATACTATTTATCAAAAGGGCATGTTGCCACCTTTTCTTCTCTAGGTGCACAAGCCTTTCTTTCCAAGTATATTGCCAATTTCCTTTCTTTCCAAGCATTAATTTAATAGGTGTGTTGCTTTTCCCCCCTTTCCTTCCAGACAATCTATCTTTCCCCAGGCTGTACTTGTAGAAGGATAGGATGTATATAGGACATGCAGAACCCCTATGACAAATTTGATAATAGCAGTGGGGTTATAAGATAACTCCTATCCCCCAGAACCCCTATAAAACAATGTAAGTACAAACTTTACAATTAGTTTAAAAGTGTAATAGGCCCCTAGGGCCTATACAAAAAATAGTTCTAGGAATTAGAATTCAATTGGTTCAAAATCTATAGATAATGATAACTTCAAACCTTGGATATATAAAATTGCATTTTTTGTATTTTTTATATTTTGATTTAGTATATTTGACAATACAAAAATAGATATTTTTCTTTCTATATAATGTAGGCCTAGTCATAAAATTTTGGAGGTTATAAACTATTAGTTATTAGACTTAGGCCTTTTAATTATAATAGCCAATAAGAGCTAATGGCAGTTTTGAACTGGTATATGTCTATGGTATTCTTAGTCTTGTATTGTTTAGGCCTAATTCTTTAATCCCATTAAAACAATTTGTATATATCTTTAAACAAGACAATTTCTGTTTACCTAGCTATAAAATAAGTTTAAGTATTAAAACCATTAGGCCTAGCTAAGTAAGGTAATAGAAAGTAAGTCAAGTATAGAATAGCAACTTTCCTAGGGGCTCTGGCCAAAGTCATCATATTCAAGATTGTCATATACATGGTTTATGAGAAAAACAACTAAATTATCTAAATTGTCATTGTTTTAGCATTGGACAGTGCTACATTCATTAAATTGTCATGTTTCATTGGCTGCGGAAGGATCTTGGCTCTTATAGCAGCAATATGTTCTTGTTTGCCAACAAAATGATTAGATTTTCAACTTTAAATTACATTAATATTATCATATATACTAGGCCTATCTACTTAAAAGATATGAAGCCTTGGACTAATTCCTATATGAAAAGTAATAGTCTAACTGAATATTAAGGCCTAAAGGGTTTAATTAGGACTAATAGAAAGATAGCACAGTTTAATAACTCTAATCAAGTCATTAAGCCCTAGACCTAGTCATCATCATTATCATATGACAATTTTGACTAGGGCCTATATACTTGGCCTAGGCCTAGGCCTAGTCATCATCATTATTATATGACAATTTTGACTTGGGCCTATACCTGGCCTAGGCCTAGTCATTAGGCTAAGGAGCCTAGACTGAATTGCCATAGGCCTATATCTATATAGCATTCAATTTAGATATGGGCAACCACATATAGGCATAGACCCCTATAATAGCTGTATCTGACATCTGAGTTGTTAGTTTTACTGTTTTATATTTAGGCTTAGCCTAACTGTGGCAGGTGTAATCAATTAGAACTAATTTTATTCATTCATTTAGGACTAAGTTACATTTATCTATTTGTCATATGAGCAGGCCTAGGTCTAGTTAGGTTGGATATGCATAGGCCCTAGGGTCTATTTAAATCTATACTAGGCCTATAGGCCCCTAGGCCTAATATGAAGGTGGAAACCTAGGGTAAGATGATAAGATCTCATCAACCAAACAAGGTGTCTTCAAAACTGAACATGCAAGTGACTTTCTTTTGTTTTTACTGTCTCATGAGAAGAAATATTTCAAGAGTCCACAAGTGACATGATTAGAATAGAAAAGAATAGGCCTAGCTATATTCTCATCAACAAAACTATATAAAGGCAAAACCAAAGGTTTGACATTGTACTCGATGGATACTCGAGAAAATTAGTGTTATTGAAAGAAATTGTTTAAAAATAAGAAATAAGGTTTTTCTTGATTTGGGATGTCTGTAGTAGAATTGGTCTGACGTTTTAACATATGTTGAAAATTAAACACTTGGAGGCTTTTCCTATTACCAATTCCAGAATCAGAATCGGTTCGGATCTTCCAAGAAAAACAGCAGTATAACTATTAAATTCTGTTGAATGTTTGGCTGCCTTAACAACCTCACTTAGCACAATTTTTCACTTTCTTCTTGGCGATTGTCATTCAATAATAAAAACTTTATAGTACGTGTCTCCCTCTAGTTATGGAGGCAAAAAGTTATACTTCACAAATTGGTTCTGGTTCTGGAACCAGAACAAGCAATATGAAAAGGCCCTTGGAATTCAGCAAATTTCTACAAATTGATAAACACATTTAAAATCCGATATATAGTTTGAACAAAAATACTATTGTTGATAATACAAATCGGCTGCAGCCGAGCAGAACATAGCTGAACATGTTTGAATGAATGGTTGGTTCGGTTTTCAGATTTCAGAATCATCAATCAATCGAGTTCATGCAGACTTTGTTGTTAGTCGTTCTCGGTTTGATGTAGTAGCTATAACAAACCTCAGCAATTTATTAAAATATTGCGCTGTCCTGCAACTCTTCAAGAAATAATGTTGGTAATAATAATATAAACAAAGGTTTTGTAAAGGAAAAATGAAATAAAAAAGCAGTTATCTGCCGCATCATGCTAAATAAAAGTTATCGCGCTGACAAATAATGTACGTTTTGGTGAATGAAGCCAATCAAGTTTTTTGCAAAAAATGTTATTTTCTTAGCCACAGCAAATACTTTTGTATGCAATTATATTTTAAAGAAGTAATGCGCATCGTTAATATCTATCTGGTTCCTTTTATCCGTTTGCGTTGGCTAAATAGAATTGACAATTATGCGTTTGTAAATTTAAAAAATCTGCTAGACAGCATGCGATAAACTAGTTAATAAATTAGGTAAAACGAATGTTCATTGAAAAAAAGCCAAATGAAAACATTTGTTCGAACTTTTATACATCCAGCCTTACTTTAAGTACCGTCGAATATATTTAGAAAGCCTTTAATTTAAAAGTAATTTAATAATACACAAAAATATCCAAAATCATTAAACAAAGTTTGGCAATCTTCTAGTTTCGCACGTTTAATTATTTTAAAGCATTTTTAATTATTTTCAGCAAAGCAATCATGGCTAGGCGCCCTGCAGCCACCATGAGAGCTGGGCTTGCCCAATCATTTGACGGTGAACCACCAGCTGCACTTTGTGGACCCTATAACCACCCAGAAGTCCACACGAACACAGTGGAGGGCACATGGGCCCACGCTAAAGCCCGTTTCAGGGCCATGCATGGCATGTCCAAGGCCCTGTTCGACACCCACTTGGACGAATTTCTCTGGCGTTGCTGCCACCTACGCAACACCTTTGGGAACATCCTTTTCTGGGTGGCGCACTATTATGCCGTCCCCTGAGGCATAAAACATAAAACAAAACTGTCGTTAACTGTCGTTTTAAAATCTATTTGAATTAAACGTGCGAAACTAGAAGATTTTTTTCTATAATCTGAGTTCGAAAATTATAAGAACAAAACCCCACACACAAAAGGTTCCTATCCTAAGGTAGTGCAAAAGCCATATTATCCTTAGTTTCGAATAAGCATCTGGGTATAGTAAAAGCAATTGACTTTTGAAAAATATTCAACTGACTAATATTCTTTAGTTAATTATATATAATAAAATATATACAATAAATATATACAAATTAAATTAGAAATTAATCTCTTTTCATTAATTTTGTTCATAAGTGCAGTATAACTCAGGCTTGGATGAATAAATTAAGACGAAACTTAACACACGAAAGTGCCTATTCTAGGGGGTGCAAAAGCTGAAATGTATTTGAAAGATGCACTTGTGCATATAAAGGAATAATGTCAGTAATAAAGGATTTTTAGAGTTACTTTTTTATAAGCGCATTTTAACATAGCCTTAAAAAATCCTTTAAAGACAAGACTTCTATCAGACAAAGTAGCTATTATTTTTAAATAAAATTATTATTTAAATTAAATTATTATTAAATAATACTACTTTGTTGATATTATTACTTATCTTCCAATTATCTAATGTACTCGTAAATACATTTTGTTTCTTAGTAAATGGTCTTGAGCAGGAAAAAGAAGGAAAATAAAAGGGAAGTAAATCAGAGCTTTTTGAATTTTGAAAGTAAAATGCCTGGCGCAACGCGGATATTAAACGTTTTTTGCGATCGATGCAAAAAAACACGCCTGCAACTGCTGGTAGGAGGGAAACGGTTGGTGGTTGGCAACAAGAAGAAGCAAAGAAGGATCCTGCTCTACAGCATGGAAAATTTTTCTTTGGAAGTTTAGAGCAGAGCATCAGCGCGTTCATGACCAACAGTCTCGCCACATTTTACCGAAATAGACCAACACATGTTGCTTATCCAAAGCTGTCAGACCGGCATCAGTGTCCGTGCCCAAAGTGCGAGAACTTTGACCAATTAGTTGAGGGTCTGCACTCGTTAGGGATTGTCAGGGCTAACGACAAGCACGCTGTGCTGTTAAAAGTAATTTGTTCGGAAGAATCAGCCGCCTGTCTCCGTCACCAGTGCCTAAAATGCCGCTACAAGTCTCCAGTCGTCATGAAAGTCGCCGCTAGTCTGTCGGAGGTCACCTACTGCAAGTGGGAACCAAAAGAGGATTCAAGCGGCATGGAGATTGTGCACCTGAAAGACAAGTGCGAGGTGGCCACCTTATGCGGCTGCGGCTCGATCCATGTACCGAGTCATTCATGAGCTGAGATCCACACTTGGGCCGCACCAGTTGGCCCTCCACATCGACTTCAGTGAAGCGTATGGTGCAAAAAAGTATTTTAGGGAAACTCAGTCTGCGCATTTTGGAGACCGCGGCCAGGTAACGATTCATCTTACCTGCATGCCCCGCAGTCGTTTGCTTCCCTGTCGGATGACAAAAGCAAAAAAGGCTGAAGCCATCGCTGCGCAACCAGAGCCAGTGTTGTATCACTTCCAGACTCTCCTTCACAACTCTATTGAGCGAGTTTCCATCATTTCGGACTCGCCAAGTAGCCAATATCGTGCTATCGGAGGACGCTCTATGTCATCGACCGTCTATTACATGTACGCCTGAGAAATATCTTTTGGTGGCAGTGGCTGCACACGGAGTCTGGACACGGCAAAGGTGCAGCTGACGGCGTCGGTGCTGCCATCAAGTGGCACCGGTGAAATGAGGCCGATTGTGACGGCAGAGGATGTGCAGATGGCCATGGAGGACCCCACAAATTAGATTGGAAATCATCCCGTTTCGAGTAACGACTGAAGAGATCGCCAAGTACTCCAATGTGCTGGATATTGTGCGGCTACAGACGATCCCTGGCATTGCTAGCGCACACCATGTCTGCCGGTTGAGCACAGGAGTGCTGTATCGCGAATTGGCCTGCTCCTGCAAGGAAGCTGCTGAAAACTACTTGTGCCACGAAGCGAAGCGAAAATCTATTGTTTGATTTATTGTATGATGCTGGTGTGCTACCGTAATAGAAATTGAAACACTCCGTGAACTGGGATTCATTAAAACAAATAGAACAAGTGTAATAATTTCCAAAAACAAAATTTTCTAGTATATTAACATTCAAAATTCCCTGAAAGTTGTTTCATTATTATATCTTACACATTTTGGAAACAAGTCTGCGTGAGATTCATGATTTCAAAAAATTCCAAATTTAAATACATTTTCGGAAACTTCGCACTAGATCGATTTTTCACTATTTACATTGAGAGTTAAGAAATTGAGCTCCTATCAGCATTCAAGGTAAAATTTGTGCAGATTTTTTACTTTTTACCATTTTGGACACCCGCTAAGTCTCTGACAGAAGTTCTTCAAAAATCGGGAAATCTGTTCTGCGATCCTAAATTAAAAGTAGGCCAACATCGATCACTTCAAGCTCAAGCGGAGAGTAGCTGTGGCCGTCGCTGAGTAGTTTGAGTTGACGCCGTTCTTCAGAATGTCAGGCAGACAGGGTGAATGCTAGCCGACATGTATGCGAAAAATTTAATGCAATCCGATGCAAGCTTGTTAGGGGTGATACGTGTAATACGAGTGTAGTAAAGTCGCGATAATTCGCGTAGAAGGGTACCGTAACTTCGTCTGCCAGGAATGTTCGTCCTGTACCCAGGAGAAACCCCGTGAATAGTGTGAACTACTCCGCGGACTCTTCTTGATGTAGATCTTGGAACTTGAAGGCTTCGGGTCTTGGAATTTAAGAAAAAGGAGCTGTAGTACATTCCGCTCGAGTCTGGACGGGCACCACAAGCCTCTTAATTTATGGATTTTCATGAGCCACCGGATGAAAAAAAGCAGTGGACGCCGGTTAGACCTGTTTCTTATTTTCTTATTTTACTATCGAAACTCCACATGGTATTGAAACAATTTTTTTCATAGCTAAGGGGACTTCGCTAATGATCTTCTCAGACTCAGAAATAAGATACATGCAAATTTTATTTTACGCTGATAAAATTATTAAATATTTTGTACTGCAGCTTTATTCTAGCTCGTACTGCAATAGGCAATGTCGCTGAGATGCAATGTCCATACGAAAATGCAATGTCTACTAGCTACCTATTGTTCTGTTGTGGAATTAACGAACGCAGAAACAAGATAGATAATTATCCGGGCGCTCAGTGGCACCAAAAGAAGGGCTTGGCCAATAGGAGGGCGGCTCGTATATTTATGCACGCGGGGAAGGAAAGTTCTAGAAAGACCGGGGAAGGAAACTTCTGGAACTATGCGTAAACAAGTCCGCGGTGGAAGTTTCTAGAAACGCTGCCCCCGAGCTACCCCTACGCCTCGCATGCCTTTGCAATACACAACATTCTTCCCCTCCTTCAAGGAGTCCAACAGTCCCCAAGCTTCACTTTAATCAGTCCCAGCGGCAGTTCATGAAGCGTATCGGCGGGTGCCTGGCTCGCTCAGATCGGCGGGGCGCTGCTGTTCTTGCCGGAGGCTCCGCCGCCGGTGCCGCCGGTGCCGCCGTGCCGGCTCCGGTCGTTGGCGCCGAGTCCGCCAGTGGGTCGAACCGCTCTCTCGGCTGCGCCGGGTGCGGTGTTCGGATCAGCCGCTGCTGGTTCCATCTGGTGCCGTCGCTGAGCTCGACCGCGTGGTGTCCCGCCTGACGGAGCACTTGTAGTGGCCGTGAGAGGCGGGTACCCAGCTTGCCCTTCTTGGTGGGCCGTCGGATTCTCACCCAATCGCCGGGGTGGAACGTCTCGGGGCGGGCCCTTCGTCTGGCATCGGTGTAGGCCTTGATCCGCTGCTGCCGCGCCTCGATTTGCTGCCGCAGTGCCTGAGGCGTCGCCTCGGTCGTTGTCATTCCCCTCCGGGAGACAGCATGGTGATCGCGGTGCGCCACTTCCGACCCAGCATGAGCTCGGCCGGTGACTTGCCCGTCAGGCTGTGCTTGGAGCTCCGGTAGGCAGACAAGAAGTTGGTCACGGCGTCTTGAAACGGCCTGTTCTCCACCATGGCCGCTCTGATGCTGGCGAGTAGCGACCGATTGAGACGCTCCGTCTGGCCGTTGGTTTGCGGATGGTAGAGGCTGGTCTTGACGTGCCGGATGCCCTGCTCGGCCAAGAAGTCCGAGAACTCGCTCGATGATGCCGTCCTTCTCCATCTTGTCGAGTTCGGCACCGACCTGCTCCTGTCGCGTGAGGGGCAGGCGGCGGAGTGGCTGCTGGACGGGTCGCGCTGCTGGGTCGACCTTGGCTGGTGTACAGCGCCGGCGCAGCATCCTATCGCACCGCTGAAGGTCGTTGGGTACCGCGCCTGCAAGTCCGCCGTCAAGTCGCTGACCTCCGCGATTCCGGGCGGCTGCCCGCTAAGGTCGACTCGGAAGCCCAGCTTCTCCATCAGGTCTCTACCGACGATGTTGTCGCCGCCTGGCGCAACGAAGAACCGGTGCTGCATCGCCTTGTCGCCGTAGCGCACCTCCAGCTCGGTGACACCACTTAGCTGGATCGGCAGTCCACCGTAGGCACGCAGCTTCGTCGTGGTGGGAGAGGTGACTGCACCTGAGATCCGGTCGGCGGTCTGTCGGGACAGCAGCGACACCCTTGCGCCGCAGTCCACCATCAGGCTGACAGCGGTCCTGTCCGGTCCGAGTTCCAGCGTCGCCCGGACCTCCCTGTCGCCACCCGGCACTGCGTAGACTGTGATCACCTCGTCCGCGGCATTGACAGCAGCCTGCTGGCTGCGACAGCAACTCCGGAAGTGGTTCTTCTTGCCACAGGCGTCGCATGTCTTGCCCTTGGCCGGACAGGGGGTCGTCGGTCCGTGGTCTCGCCCACAGCGCGTGCAGGCGCCGCCGGGTTTGGCTGTCCTGCCAGCTGGTGCTGGGCGGTGCCTCCCCTTTGCAGCGACCTTCTGGCCCCTCGGCTGTCGGATCGATTGGACGGCTGCCGTGCTCGAGGTTGATGGCGCCATCGCCTTGGCTTCTTTGGAGGCTTCCTCGATGGAGACCGCGATGCTGAGCGCTTTCGCCAGGTTGAGGTCCTCCACCTTCTCCGTCAGCAGCCTCTCTCGGATTCTGGGGTTACTGGTCTTCTCAGCCAGCTGGTCTCTGATGAGATCGTCCTGTATCGCGCCGTAGTTGCACAGCTCCGTCAGCTCCCTCAGGGCTGCCACGAAGGTCTTGACGTCCTCGCCGGGTAGCTGCTGGCGCTGGCGGAAGCGATATCTGGCTACCATCACGTTGGGCTTCTCGCCGAAGATCTTCTCGAGCTCCGCCTTAGTTGCTGCGAACGTGTCGTTCTCCTTGATTGCTTGGCGTGCTCGAGCAACCCGCTGACCTTCGAATCCAAGCAGATGGAGCAGAAGGCTCCTCTTCAGCGGTTTCGCCTCTTCCTTCCCTTCGGGCTCCTTGAATTGGGCCGCCTCGTAATAAAATTCAAAGGCCTCAATCCATCGGCTCCATGGTACTGTCGGTGATCCGCAGTTCGCCAGGAAGGGCGTGGGTGCAGGGATGCTAGCCGCCATCCTCGTCGCCAATGTTCTGTTGTGGAATTAACGAACGCAGAAACAAGATAGATAATTATCCGGGCGCTCAGTGGCACCAAAAGAAGGGCTTGGCCAATAGGAGGGCGGCTCGTATATTTATGCACGCGGGGAAGGAAAGTTCTAGAAAGACCGGGGAAGGAAACTTCTGGAACTATGCGTAAACAAGTCCGCGGTGGAAGTTTCTAGAAACGCTGCCCCCGAGCTACCCCTACGCCTCGCATGCCTTTGCAATACACAACACCTATACATGTAGCTGCATGAAAAATCATGATCATATTGTACATTGTACTTGGATGCGGTGTCTGCTACGTCAGCTGCTATGATGGTTAGATAACGCTTGCCTAACGACGGCAAACACAAACAGCGCTTGCAATTACGATAGCACTAGACAGGTCAGGTCCGTTACTACGGGGGTGAGCTGATTAGGCGGTTCGACCTGACGGTTTTCCTCTGGTTGAGTTGGAGCATCTGGGGAGGGGCTCAGTTCAGCGCTCTTTTGCTGTCTTCTTGTGCGAGACGTTTTTAAGCGCCACCACCCCTCCGTTGCTATGCCGGTCGGGGTTGACCATCGGTCCCGGACGTGCACGCGGCTCATCCCCAAAATCAGCCTCAGGTATGTGATCAATTTCAGAAAGAACGGAACTGAACCAACTGGGTCGCAGCGCGAGAGTCAGACGCGTTCACCGCTGAGCTAAAGATATGTTGGTTTCAGATCGACATGATGGTGTCACCCTGTTAGACATGATGGTTTCACCCTGTTAGACATGATCTTGTCACCCTGTTAGACATGATCTTGTCACCCTGTTAGACATGATCTTGTCACCCTCTTAGACATGATGGTTTCACCCTGTTAGACATGATCTTGCCACCCTGTTAGACATGATCTTGTCACCCTGTTAGACATGATCTTGCTACCCTGTTAGACATGATCTTGTCACCCTGTTAGACATGATGGTGTCACCCTGTTAGGCATGATCTTGTCACCCTGTTAGACATGATGGTGTCACCCTGTTAGGCATGATCTTGTCACCCTGTTAGACATGATGGTGTCACCCTGTTAGACATGATCTTGTCACCCTGTTAGACATGATGGTGTCACCCTGTTAGACATGATCTTGTCACCCTGTTAGACATGATGGTGTCACCCTGTTAGACATGATCTTGTCACCCTGTTAGACATGATGGTGTCACCCTGTTAGACATGATCTTGTCACCCTGTTAGACATGATCTTGTGACCCTGTTAGACATGATCTTGTCACCCTGTTAGACATGATGGTGTCACCCTGTTAGGTATGATCTTGTCACCCTGTTAGACATGATCTTGTCACCCTGTTAGACATGATCTTGTCACCCTGTTAGGTATGATCTTGTCACCCTGTTAGACATGATCTTGTCACCCTGCTAGACATGATCTTGTCACCCTCTTAGACATGATCTTGTCACCCTGTTAGACATGATCTTGTCACCCTGTTAGACATGATCTTGTCACCCTGTTAGACATGATCTTGTCACCCTGTTAGACATGATGGTGTCACCCGGTTAGACATGATCTTGTCACCCTGTTAGACATGATCTTGTCACCCTGTTAGACATGATCTTGTCACCCTGTTAGACATGATCTTGCTACCCTGTTAGACATGATCTTGTCACCCTGTTAGACATGATGGTGTCACCCTGTTAGGCATGATCTTGTCACCCTGTTAGACATGATGGTGTCACCCTGTTAGACATGATCTGGTCACCCTGTTAGACATGATGGTGTCACCCTGTTAGGTATAATCTTGTCACACTGTTAGAAATGATCTTGTCACCCTGTTAGACATGATCTTGTCACCCTGTTAGACATGATCTTGTCACCCTGTTAGACATGATCTTGCCACCCTGTTAGACATGATCTTGTCACCCTGTTAGACATGATGGTGTCACCCTGTTAGGCATGATCTTGTCACCCTGTTAGACATGATGGTGTCACCCTGTTAGGCATGATCTTGTCACCCTGTTAGACATGATGGTGTCACCCTGTTAGACATGATCTTGTCACCCTGTTAGACATGATCTTGTGACCCTGTTAGACATGATCTGGTCACCCTGTTAGACATGATGGTGTCACCCTGTTAGGTATGATCTTGTCACACTGTTAGAAATGATCTTGTCACACTGTTAGACATGATGGTGTCACCCTGTTAGACATGATCTGGTCACCCTGTTAGACATGATCTTGTCACCCTGTTAGACATGATCTTGTCACCCTGTTAGACATGATCTTGTCAGCTGCTATGATGGTTAGATAACGCTTGCCTAACGACGGCAAACACAAACAGCGCTTGCAATTACGATAGCACTAGACAGGTCCGTTACTACGGGGGTGAGCTGATTAGGCGGTTCGACCTGACGGTTTTCCTCTGGTTGAGTTGGAGCATCTGGGGAGGGGCTCAGTTCAGCGCTCTTTTGCTGTCTTCTTGTGCGAGACGTTTTTAAGCGCCACCACCCCTCCGTTGCTATGCCGGTCGGGGTTGACCATCGGTCCCGGACGTGCACGCGGCTCATCCCCAGAATCAGCCTCAGGTATGTGATCAATTTCAGAAAGAACGGAACTGAACCAACTGGGTCGAAGCGCGAGAGTCAGACGCGTTCACCGCTGAGCTAAAGATATGTTGGTTTCAGATCGACATGATGATCTGGTCACCCTGTTAGACATGATGGTTTCACCCTGTTAGACATGATGGTGTCACCCTGTTAGACATGATAGTGTCACCCTGTTAGACATGATGGTGTCACCCTGTTAGACATGATGGTGTCACCCTGTTAGACACGATGTTGTCACCCTGTTAGACACGATGTTTTCACCCTGTTAGACATGATGGTGTCACCCTGTTAGACATGATGGTGTCACTCTGTTAGACATGATCTTGTCACCCTGTTAGACATGATCTTGTGAACCTGTTAGACACGATGTTGTCACCCTGTTAGACACGATGTTGTCACCCTGTTAGACATGATGGTGTCACCCTGTTAGACATGATCTTGTCACCCTGTTAGACATGATGGTGTCACCCTGTTAGACATGATCTTGTCACCCTGTTAGACATGATGGTGTCACCCTGTTAGACATGATCTTGTCACCCTGTTAGACATGATGGTGTCACCCTGTTAGACATGATCTTGTCACCCTGTTAGACATGATCTTGTGACCCTGTTAGACATGATCTTGTCACCCTGTTAGACATGATGGTGTCACCCTGTTAGGTATGATCTTGTCACCCTGTTAGACATGATCTTGTCACCCTGTTAGACATGATCTTGTCACCCTGTTAGACATGATCTTGTGACCCTGTTAGACACGATGTTGTCACCCTGTTAGACATGATCTTGCCACCCTGTTAGACATGATCTTGTCACCCTGTTAGACATGATGGTGTCACCCTGTTAGGCATGATCTTGTCACCCTGTTAGACATGATGGTGTCACCCTGTTAGGCATGATCTTGTCACCCTGTTAGACATGATGGTGTCACCCTGTTAGACATGATCTTGTCACCCTGTTAGACATGATCTTGTGACCCTGTTAGACATGATCTGGTCACCCTGTTAGACATGATGGTGTCACCCTGTTAGGTATGATCTTGTCACACTGTTAGAAATGATCTTGTCACACTGTTAGACATGATAGTGTCACCCTGTTAGACATGATCTTGTCACCCTGTTAGACTCGATGGTTTCACCCTGTTAGACATGATCTGGTCACCCTGTTAGACATGATGGTGTCACCCTGTTAGGTATGATCTTGTCACACTGTTAGAAATGATCTTGTCACCCTGTTAGACATGATCTTGTCACCCTGTTAGACATGATCTTGTCACCCTGTTAGACATGATCTTGTCACCCTGTTAGACATGATCTTGTGACCCTGTTAGACATGATCTTGTCACCCTGTTAGACATGATCTTGTCACCCTTTTAGACATGATGGTGTCACCCGGTTAGACATGATCTTGTCACCCTGTTAGACATGATCTTGTCACCCTGTTAGACATGATCTTGTCACCCTGTTAGACATGATCTTGCTACCCTGTTAGACATGATCTTGTCACCCTGTTAGACATGATGGTGTCACCCTGTTAGGCATGATCTTGTCACCCTGTTAGACATGATGGTGTCACCCTGTTAGACATGATCTGGTCACCCTGTTAGACATGATGGTGTCACCCTGTTAGGTATAATCTTGTCACACTGTTAGAAATGATCTTGTCACCCTGTTAGACATGATCTTGTCACCCTGTTAGACATGATCTTGTCACCCTGTTAGACATGATCTTGCCACCCTGTTAGACATGATCTTGTCACCCTGTTAGACATGATGGTGTCACCCTGTTAGGCATGATCTTGTCACCCTGTTAGACATGATGGTGTCACCCTGTTAGGCATGATCTTGTCACCCTGTTAGACATGATGGTGTCACCCTGTTAGACATGATCTTGTCACCCTGTTAGACATGATCTTGTGACCCTGTTAGACATGATCTAGTCACCCTGTTAGACATGATGGTGTCACCCTGTTAGGTATGATCTTGTCACACTGTTAGAAATGATCTTGTCACACTGTTAGACATGATGGTGTCACCCTGTTAGACATGATCTGGTCACCCTGTTAGACATGATCTTGTCACCCTGTTAGACATGATCTTGTCAGCTGCTATGATGGTTAGATAACGCTTGCCTAACGACGGCAAACACAAACAGCGCTTGCAATTACGATAGCACTAGACAGGTCCGTTACTACGGGGGTGAGCTGATTAGGCGGTTCGACCTGACGGTTTTCCTCTGGTTGAGTTGGAGCATCTGGGGAGGGGCTCAGTTCAGCGCTCTTTTGCTGTCTTCTTGTGCGAGACGTTTTTAAGCGCCACCACCCCTCCGTTGCTATGCCGGTCGGGGTTGACCATCGGTCCCGGACGTGCACGCGGCTCATCCCCAGAATCAGCCTCAGGTATGTGATCAATTTCAGAAAGAACGGAACTGAACCAACTGGGTCGAAGCGCGAGAGTCAGACGCGTTCACCGCTGAGCTAAAGATATGTTGGTTTCAGATCGACATGATGATCTGGTCACCCTGTTAGACATGATGGTTTCACCCTGTTAGACATGATGGTGTCACCCTGTTAGACATGATAGTGTCACCCTGTTAGACATGATGGTGTCACCCTGTTAGACATGATGGTGTCACCCTGTTAGACACGATGTTGTCACCCTGTTAGACACGATGTTTTCACCCTGTTAGACATGATGGTGTCACCCTGTTAGACATGATGGTGTCACTCTGTTAGACATGATCTTGTCACCCTGTTAGACATGATCTTGTGAACCTGTTAGACACGATGTTGTCACCCTGTTAGACACGATGTTGTCACCCTGTTAGACATGATGGTGTCACCCTGTTAGACATGATCTTGTCACCCTGTTAGACATGATGGTGTCACCCTGTTAGACATGATCTTGTCACCCTGTTAGACATGATGGTGTCACCCTGTTAGACATGATCTTGTCACCCTGTTAGACATGATGGTGTCACCCTGTTAGACATGATCTTGTCACCCTGTTAGACATGATCTTGTGACCCTGTTAGACATGATCTTGTCACCCTGTTAGACATGATGGTGTCACCCTGTTAGGTATGATCTTGTCACCCTGTTAGACATGATCTTGTCACCCTGTTAGACATGATCTTGTCACCCTGTTAGACATGATCTTGTGACCCTGTTAGACACGATGTTGTCACCCTGTTAGACATGATGGTGTCACCCTGTTAGACATGATCTTGTCACCCTGTTAGACATGATCTTGTGACCCTGTTAGACATGATCTTGTCACCCTGTTAGACATGATGGTGTCACCCTGTTAGACATGATCTTGTCACCCTGTTAGACATGATCTTGTCACCCTCTTAGACATGATGGTTTCACCCTGTTAGACATGATCTTGCCACCCTGTTAGACATGATCTTGTCACCCTGTTAGACATGATCTTGCCACCCTGTTAGACATGATCTTGTCACCCTGTTAGACATGATGGTGTCACCCTGTTAGGCATGATCTTGTCACCCTGTTAGACATGATGGTGTCACCCTGTTAGGCATGATCTTGTCACCCTGTTAGACATGATGGTGTCACCCTGTTAGACATGATCTTGTCACCCTGTTAGACATGATCTTGTGACCCTGTTAGACATGATCTGGTCACCCTGTTAGACATGATGGTGTCACCCTGTTAGGTATGATCTTGTCACACTGTTAGAAATGATCTTGTCACACTGTTAGACATGATAGTGTCACCCTGTTAGACATGATCTTGTCACCCTGTTAGACTCGATGGTTTCACCCTGTTAGACATGATCTGGTCACCCTGTTAGACATGATGGTGTCACCCTGTTAGGTATGATCTTGTCACACTGTTAGAAATGATCTTGTCACCCTGTTAGACATGATCTTGTCACCCTGTTAGACATGATCTTGTCACCCTGTTAGACATGATCTTGTCACCCTGTTAGACATGATCTTGTGACCCTGTTAGACATGATCTTGTCACCCTGTTAGACATGATCTTGTCACCCTGTTAGACATGATCTTGTCAGCTGCTATGATGGTTAGATAACGCTTGCCTAACGACGGCAAACACAAACAGCGCTTGCAATTACGATAGCACTAGACAGGTCCGTTACTACGGGGGTGAGCTGATTAGGCGGTTCGACCTGACGGTTTTCCTCTGGTTGAGTTGGAGCATCTGGGGAGGGGCTCAGTTCAGCGCTCTTTTGCTGTCTTCTTGTGCGAGACGTTTTTAAGCGCCACCACCCCTCCGTTGCTATGCCGGTCGGGGTTGACCATCGGTCCCGGACGTGCACGCGGCTCATCCCCAGAATCAGCCTCAGGTATGTGATCAATTTCAGAAAGAACGGAACTGAACCAACTGGGTCGCAGCGCGAGAGTCAGACGCGTTCACCGCTGAGCTAAAGATATGTTGGTTTCAGATCGACATGATGATCTGGTCACCCTGTTAGACATGATGGTTTCACCCTGTTAGACATGATGGTGTCACCCTGTTAGACATGATGCTGTCACCCTGTTAGACATGATGGTGTCACCCTGTTAGACATGATGGTGTCACCCTGTTAGACACGATGTTTGTCACCCTGTTAGACACGATGTGTCACCCTGTTAGACATGATGGTGTCACCTGTTAGACATGATGGTGTCACCTGTTAGACATGATCTTGTCACCTGTTAGACATGATGTTGTCACCCTGTTAGACACGATGTTGTCACCCTGTTAGACATGATGGTGTCACCCTGTTAGACATGATCTTGTCACCCTGTTAGACATGATGGTGTCACCCTGTTAGACATGATCTTGTCACCCTGTTAGACATGATCTTGTGACCCTGTTAGACACGATGTTGTCACCCTGTTAGACATGATGGTGTCACCCTGTTAGACATGATGGTGTCACCCTGTTAGACATGATGGTGTCACCCTGTTAGACACGATGTTGTCACCCTGTTAGACACGATGTTTTCACCCTGTTAGACATGATGGTGTCACCCTGTTAGACATGATGGTGTCACCCTGTTAGACATGATCTTGTCACCCTGTTAGACATGATCTTGTGACCCTGTTAGACACGATGTTGTCACCCTGTTAGACATGATGGTGTCACCCTGTTAGACATGATCTTGTCACCCTGTTAGACATGATCTTGTGACCCTGTTAGACATGATCTTGTCACCCTGTTAGACATGATGGTGTCACCCTGTTAGACATGATCTTGTGACCCTGTTAGACATGATCTGGTCACCCTGTTAGACATGATGGTGTCACCCTGTTAGGTATGATCTTGTCACACTGTTAGAAATGATCTTGTCACACTGTTAGACATGATGGTGTCACCCTGTTAGACATGATCTTGTCACCCTGTTAGACTCGATGGTGTCACCCTGTTAGACATGATCTGGTCACCCTGTTAGACATGATGGTGTCACCCTGTTAGGTATGATCTTGTCACACTGTTAGAAATGATCTTGTCACCCTGTTAGACATGATCTTGTCACCCTGTTAGACATGATCTTGTCACCCTGTTAGACATGATCTGGTCACCCTGTTAGACATGATGGTGTCACCCTGTTAGACATGATCTTGTCACCCTGTTAGACATGATTGTGTCACCCTGTTAGACATGATCTGGTCACCCTGTTAGACATGATCTGGTCACCCTGTTAGACATGATGGTGTCACCCTGTTAAACATGATCTTGTCACACTGTTAGACATGATGGTGTCACCCTGTTAGATATGATATTGTCACCCTGTTAGACATAATCTTGTCACCCTGTTAGACATGATCTTGTCACCCTGTTAGACATGATCTTGTCACCCTGTTAGACATGATCTTGTCACCCTCTTAGACATGATCTTGTCACCCTGTTAGACATGATCTTGTCACCCTGTTAGACATGATCTTGTCACCCTGTTAGACATGATCTTGTCACCCTGTTAGACATGATGGTGTCACCCGGTTAGACATGATCTTGTCACCCTGTTAGACATGATCTTGTCACCCTCTTAGACATGATGGTGTCACCCTGTTAGACATGATGGTGTCACCCTGTTAGGCATGATCTTGTCACCCTGTTAGACATGATGGTGTCACCCTGTTAGACACGATGTTGTCACCCTGTTAGACATGATGGTGTCACCCTGTTAGGTATAATCTTGTCACACTGTTAGAAATGATCTTGTCACCCTGTTAGACATGATGGTGTCACCCTGTTAGACATGATGGTGTCACCCTGTTAGACATTATGGTGTCACCCTGTTGGACATGATCTTGTCACCCTGTTAGACATGATGGTGTCACCCTGTTAGACATGATGGTGTCACCCTGTTAGACATGATGGTGTCACCCTGTTAGACATGATCTGGTCACCCTGTTAGACATGATGGTGTCACCCTGTTAGGTATAATCTTGTCACACTGTTAGACATGATGGTGTCACCCTGTTAGACATTATGGTGTCACCCTGTTAGACATGATGGTGTCACCCTGTTAGACATGATGGTTTCACCCTGTTAGACATGATGGTGTCACCCTGTTAGACATGATGGTTTCACCCTGTTAGACATGATGGTGTCACCCTGTTAGACATGATCTGGTCACCCTGTTAGACATGATGGTTTCACCCTGTTAGACATGATGGTGTCACCCTGTTAGACATGATGGTTTCACCCTGTTAGACATGATGGTGTCACCCTGTTAGACATGATCTGGTCACCTTGTTAGACATGATGGTGTCACCCTGTTAGGTATAATCTTGTCACACTGTTAGAAATGATCTTGTCACCCTGTTAGACATGATTGTGTCACCCTGTTAGACATGATCTTGTCACCCTGTTAGACATGATCTTGTGACCCTGTTAGACACGATGTTGTCACCCTGTTAGACACGATGGTGTCACCCTGTTAGACATGATGGTGTCACCCTGTTAGACATGATCTTGTGACCCTGTTAGACATGATCTGGTCACCCTGTTAGACATGATCTTGTCACCCTGTTAGACATGATGGTGTCACCCTGTTAGACATGATGGTGTCACCCTGTTAGACATGATCTGGTCACCCTGTTAGACATGATGGTGTCACCCTGTTAGGTATAATCTTGTCACACTGTTAGACATGATGGTGTCACCCTGTTAGACATGATGGTGTCACCCTGTTAGACATGATGGTGTCACCCTGTTAGACATGATGGTGTCACCCTGTTAGACATGATGGTGTCACCCTGTTAGACACGATGTTGTCACCCTGTTAGACACGATGTTTTCACCCTGTTAGACATGATGGTGTCACCCTGTTAGACATGATGGTGTCACCCTGTTAGACATGATGGTGTCACCCTGTTAGACATGATGGTGTCACCCTGTTAGACACGATGTTGTCACCCTGTTAGACACGATGTTTTCACCCTGTTAGACATGATGGTGTCACCCTGTTAGACATGATGGTGTCACCCTGTTAGACATGATCTTGTCACCCTGTTAGACATGATCTTGTGACCCTGTTAGACACGATGTTGTCACCCTGTTAGACATGATGGTGTCACCCTGTTAGACATGATCTTGTCACCCTGTTAGACATGATCTTGTGACCCTGTTAGACATGATGGTGTCACCCTGTTAGACATGATCTTGTCACCCTGTTAGACACGATGTTGTCACCCTGTTAGACATGATGGTGTCACCCTGTTAGACATGATGGTGTCACCCTGTTAGACATGATCTTGTCACCCTGTTAGACATGATCTTGTGACCCTGTTAGACATGATGGTGTCACCCTGTTAGACATGATCTTGTCACCCTGTTAGACACGATGTTGTCACCCTGTTAGACATGATGGTGTCACCCTGTTAGACATGATGGTGTCACCCTCTTAGACATGCTGTTGTCACATTTAACATAGAAGGCACACGTCTATCGCGCTAACTTTAGCTAGATGCAATTTCAGCTACCACAAGTAGTTGGCTATAACGTCAAATTAAGCTGCATGTGTCACTGGCCTTTCAAAAGCGAAATATTTTCTCGTATGAAAACAGAAAGTGACGGTTAGGCTGGCTTCAGTGTGCGGTGGGCAAGTGCACCTCCGCTCACCTTTACTAGAAGTTTGCACGTACAAAATTTAGAATAGTTTAACTTTGCTACTTCTGAACTTAAAGTAGATGCACTTGCAAAATAATTGGTTTTTGAGCCGCTCGCGACGCAGCAGGGAACTTGAAAAACATCATAAAATTTAACAAATACTCGCTGTATACTGCTTATGTTGAGCAAATAGTAAGTTGTGTAGGGTTGAACTGAAGAAATTCATGGTATTTCAAGTAATATGCATACTGGCAAAACTTGAACAGTTTTTTTCAGTTTTTTGAAAAAAATGCCAGCTAGACATTTGCCAGCTAGACATTTGCCAGCTAGACATTTGCCAGCTAGACATTTGCCAGCTAGACATTTGCAAGCTAGACATTTGCCAGCTAGACATTTGCCAGCTAGACATTTGCCAGCTAGACATTTGCCAGCTAGACATTTGCCAGCTAGACATTTGCCAGCTAGACATTTGCCAGCTAAACATGGGTCAACAAACTTTTGTACCTTAAGGGCCATACAAAGAATTCAGCTCATGGCCGTGGGCCATATGAGTGTGGAAAGGTGAGGAAATAGAAGATTAGAGAAGAGAGACGAGAAGAGACGCGAGAGGAGACGCGAGAGATGGGGTGAGAGAAACGATAGAAGATAAGAGGAGAGAAAGGCGAAGAGGGGAAAGCAGAGAGAGGTGAGAGAAGAGGAAAGAAAGAGTAGAGAGAAGAAAGGAGAGGGGAGAAAAGAAAGGAGAGAGAAGAGAGAGGAAACGGGTGAGAGGAGAGGCGAGAGTTGAGGGGAGGAGAGAGAGGAGAGGGGAAAGGAGTGCCCCTTGGTGCTAAAGCCCCTTGGTGCTAAAGCCCCTTGGTGCTAAAGCCCCTTGGTGCTAAAGCCCCTTGGTGCTAAAGCCCCTTGGTGCTAAAGCCCCTTGGTGCTGGCGCCCCTTGGTGCTAAAGCCCCTTGGTGCTAAAGCCCCTTGGTGCTAAAGCCCCTTGGTGCTAAAGCCCCTTGGTGCTAAAGCCCCTTGGTGCTAAAGCCCCTTGGTGCTAAAGCCCCTTGGTGCTAAAGCCCCTTGGTGCTGGCGCCCCTTGGTGCTAAAGCCCCTTGGTGCTAAAGCCCCTTGGTGCTAAAGCCCCTTGGTGCTAAAGCCCCTTGGTGCTAAAGCCCCTTGGTGCTAAAGCCCCTTGGTGCTAAAGCCCCTTGGTGCTAAAGCCCCTTGGTGCTCAGACTCACGCTGATTTGCTGGGCGCAGATCGAACACTCAAGCCAGGTAGAACTTCTTCAATTTCTACACAATCTGCAGGCCATGTTTGTTCGGTCGGCACTCGTACAGCACCTTCGGGAAGAGCAGGAGAAGCAGCCGGTGGTCTGGATGCCAAAACCTACCGCTGACAGCGGCTGCCCGCCGGGACTGAAGTACCTGCTGCCACTAGATCAGGTGATGCTGAACTAGAAAATCGATTACCTGGAAGCTCTGACCAGGGTGGAGCAAGCAAACAAATTCGTGATCCAAGAATCCCGCGGGCCAGCAGATCTTCTACACTGCTGAAGAGCGTAAGCATTCTGCACTGTACGGTATTCTTCCAACAAGCGGGAGACCTATTTACCTATGTTGACCCATTGACTCACTTTGACGCATCGATGCAATTCGATTCATTGATCCACATCGACCCACATCGACTCACATCGACCTACATTGATCTACATTGACCCACATTGACCCTTATTGACCCTTATTGACCCACATTGACCTACATTGATCTACATTGACCCACTTTGACCAAGGAAATCTCAACGACGCGCCGCAGACTCTGAAGACTACGAGCTCATGTACTGCGGCAACCAGCGAGCATTCGACATGTCCGTGGAAGACTGCAATGGTCAGGAGGTGATCCACGTCAGCGGGCCCCACCGCTGCCAGTGCCACTGAAGTGCAGCGTCTACTGCAGTGCTGCTTCGACACGGTCACGGTGGAGGCCCCGCCCGGTCGCAAAGCCGCGGCAAGGTGCGGCAGATCCACAGCTGCTGCATGGTGAAGTACGTCATCGAGGGCAAGGAAGGCGACACCGTGCTGTACCTGACTGGGCCTCGCTATTGCAACTGCCCATGCCCGGGGCTGAAATCCCGTTCTCGGTGAATCAACATTGCTGGATCAACATTCATAACTAAGTAGGTCAGTGCTCTTAAATTGGTAAGCCAGTGATCAGATTGGTGAGTCAGGGATCTGGTTGATGGGTCAGGGATCTGGTTGGTGGGTCAGGGATCTGGTTGGTGGGTCAGGGATCTGGTTGGTGGTTCAGGGATCTGGTTGGTGGGTCAGGGATCTGTTTGGTGGGTCAGAGATCGGATTGTGGGTCAAGGATCTGTTTGGTGGGTCAGAGATCTGGTTGGTGGGTCAGGCCGTAGGTCAAGACCAAAGTTGATGAGTTGGAGGTCAAACAAGCAATAACTCGCTTTAAATGATGCAGATGAAGTCGAAGGATGACAACCAGGTGATCGGTTTCATTGCCAAGAAGTGGACCAACCTGATGCAGGAGTACTTCACGTTGGCCGATAACTTTGGGATTTCGTTTCCAAAGGATCTGCACCTGGACACGAAGGCCACCATCATCGGAGCCTGCTTCCTGATTGTGAGTTTGAGCAGTTTTTATCCTCAGATGCATAGCGCTTCTCGAAAAATGACCCATTAGAAGTTGAGAATATTTTACAATTATTACTTTCAAAAATTTGCAGGACTTCATGTACTTCGAGGTTAATCGAGCTGCTTGTATGTGCCACACTTGCTAAAGTGAAGCCATTGACTGGACTGACTGCCAAGAATTTCTGATCACTACTATATTTAATCGGTAACCTATTTATTGGTGTTCTTTTACCTCGAAACCTTCCTGACTCATTCCCGACCCACTCCCGACCCACTAAGACCCATTCCCGACCCACTCCCAACCCACGCCCGACCCAACTCCCAACCAGCTCCCGACTCTCTCGCGACTCACTCCCGGCCACTCACGACCAGCTCCCGACTCTCTCGCGACTCACTCCCGGCCACTCCTGACCCACTGTGACCCACTCCCGACCCATTCCCGACCCACTCCCGACCCATTCCCGACCCACTCCCAACCCACTCCCGACCCATTCCCGACCCACTCCCGACCCATTCCCGACCCACTCCCGACCCATTCCCGACCCATTCCCGACCCACTCCCGACCCATTCCCGACCACTGATCCCGACCCATTCCCGACCCATTCCCGACCCATTTCCGACCCACTCCCGACCCACTCCCAACCCACGCCCGACCCAACTCCCAACCAGCTCCCGACTCTCTCGCGACTCACTCCCGGCCACTCCTGACCCACTGTGACCCACTCCCGACCCATTCCCGACCCATTCCCGACCCATTTCCGACCCACTCCCTACCCACTCCCGACCCACTCCCTACCCACTCCCGACCCACTCCCAACCCACTCCCAACCCATTCCTGACCCACACTGACAATAATTATCCTTTTTCCTATCTCGTCAGTGCAATTAGCGTATTGTGGCCCCAAATTGGGCTTCTTATTTTTGTTTCGTTGTGTGACCCATTTACAGCGTTTCGTATTATTAGTTGCACGATCGATAATATGAGGTCCAGTTTTATTACTTTTAAATAGAGCCTGGCCTTCTCCTCGGTCTCGGAATTCGGAATTTTATTACGACTGTTTTAACTTTCTGTCCGCCTGTTGCTAAATATAGCTGTAAGTGTTAGTAAGTGTTCTTTGCTAATTTGTCCCACTAGCATGATTGAACAACTCTCGACCAGTTCCTGACCCATTCCCGATTCGTTTTCGACCCACTCACGACTTACTCTCAAGTCGTGAGAGTTGATCAGACTCTCACGAGATCTTCAGAGATCGGGATCATTCTCGATCCACTTCCGACGCACTCCCGACCCATTCTTGACTCAGTACTGACCCATTCCTGACTCAGTCCGGACCCATTCCTGACGATCAGTCCCGACCCATTCCTGACTCAGTCCCGACCCATTCCTGACTCAGTCCCGACCCATTCCTGACTATTCCGACCCATTCCTGATTCCTGGCGATCGATCTTATCGTTGCTGGATTTTAGGCAGTGCAGTCTGGGGTTAACCAAGTTGGTCAGACCCGCTTGCCTGAACTTGTAGAATAACTTCATTGACAGCTCGGTAAATGGGGCTGTAAGGGTTTCTGAAAGACAATCCATTTTGCGAATGAGTTGAAGGAGGGACAGACAGACAGACAGACAGACAGACAGACAGACAGACAGACAGACAGACAGACAGACAGACAGACAGACAGCAGACAGACAGACAGACAGACAGACAGGCAGACAGACAGACAGACAGACAGACAGACAGACAGACAGACAGACAGACAGCAGACAGACAGACAGACAGACAGGCAGACAGACAGACAGACAGACAGACAGACAGACAGACAGGCAGACAGACAGACAGGCAGACACATATTAACCATCTCCGATTGAGCTGCATGTAACGTATTACGCTTGGTTCTTTTCAGAGTCGTTAAGTACATGTGCACAGTATGTTTTTATATTCATGCACTGGAAGGAGCAGGTACTAAATAAAAAACGAACTATTCAAATGAATTTTGCGTCCCATGAAATGAACTGGACCAACAACACGCCGGTCGCATGTGAATGAAACCGAATATGTGATAATTTTATTGAAAATCTTTGTGAGACACGTCCATGTTAAAAGCCTAAATTTGAAAACGTTCTCTGTGCGCAAAATTTAGTCACTAGAGTGCGGGCAGTTCCGGATGCTGTTCTGCAGGCTGCAGAGCTGTTCCAACGCTTGCCACTTGTTGACCTCGCCAGTGAGAGCGCTATCATGTTCCCGTGGTGGGGCCATCTGGTAAGGCTGTTGATAGGTTTGCGCCCTTGGCATTTGTTCGCCTGGTCCCACCGCCACAGCGTCTGCAACGGCCTTCAGCGCGAACGCTTCCTCCAGTTCGGATATTGCCGCCCTCCAGCAGCTGCCCAACAGACCGGTGCTTCGCAGACAGCGAATCAGGCACATCAAGCATGGCGTTGCAGCACTCTGCTGCACTCTGCCAACGGATACTGATGACGTAAAACTGTCAATCAGCGAGTTTGGAGAGCCGATGAAGCGGGTCAGGTAACCGCCCTGACGATTGACTGACTGCTCGTTCCAGCTGTCCAACTCTCTGGATTCGCCAGCAGGCGAGAGTGCCCTGTAACTGCCACCAATGCCGGAACCGCCTCTATATCGTCGAGTTTCTACAGGCGATTCAGCCGCCTGTCTAGCGCGTCCCGCCAGTCTCTGCTGCACGCCGTTGTCATCCACGGCTTCATCATCGATATGGCGTATCGATCGACCGCTTGGATAGCTCAGTTTTGCGTGCCTGTCGTGGTGCACGTCTTTGTCGAGGCCGGCTGCGGTTCTAGATTTTGGATCCCTCCTTTGTGAAGAGCGGATGTCCTCGTCCTCGTTATCAGAGTCGAGCTCAACTGCTTTTGAACGGTTAAGTCGAAGGCTTCCATTTATGGCTTGAAGTGACGGTTGAGCTCGGTCAGCACTCGATCGGGAATGCTTCTCTCTGCTTGCTGCCCTGGACTCTTTTAAGATTTCTTTTGTAGACAGGTGGTTTGTCTGGTCTTGACTGGCCTCGCCGGCCCGATACAGATCCGACTGGCACGCCCGGATCTCGTCATAAATCTCCTGAGTAGACAGTCGAACGTTTGAGCCTTTAAATTCGTCGATGCCAGTTGATTCACCTTTATCTGAGAGATTAAAGCGCTTAAATCTCAACTCTTCAAGTACATCTTGAGAAGACGGTCGTGAAGGTAATTTTTCTGCTTCTGGATTATCTTCCATTGCACTGTCACTAATTGACAGCTTTGAATGTCGCTGTTTCACTTCATCGAAAACGATTTTTGAGGTCAAGCTAGCAGCGGGCTCCTCTGTTTCTGTCATGGCCACATAGGCAGGAACAAGGTTTTCTTTGGAAGCTTTCGCCCTCAATTTTAACTGAGTTGTCGGCAGTAGATATTCGTCAGAGCTGATCTTGTGCGTCGGTTTCGGTGGCGGAGGAGGAGGTGTTGGGGGAGTCGGAGCAGTTTTGTAAGTTTTTACCGTCGATGGAGCTCCGGTATCCGCTTTGCGTGCCTCGTCTGATTCTTGCTGATCCTTGATCTGTTGCTCCTGCTCGTTGTCCTGGAGCTGCTGTCCAGCAATGTTGTTGCTTGACAGTAGCAGCTGCTGGTGCTCGCATCGTCTCTGCTGCTCTTGCTGCAAGCGTTGCTGAAGCTGGCGCACGATGTTGCTGCGACTTTGAGGCTCAAGCAGATACTGTCGACCAGTGGCCGACAGCCGATCCAAGTCCCAGGGATTGCTTCCATTGGGGTTG
The DNA here is from genome assembly GCA_002269645.1 of Macrostomum lignano. Classification (NCBI taxonomy): domain Eukaryota; kingdom Metazoa; phylum Platyhelminthes; family Macrostomidae; genus Macrostomum; species Macrostomum lignano. The sequence goes on along the minus strand of NIVC01001054.1, from coordinate 128,749 downwards.
GGTGCCATTTGGAAGCGAATCGGAGCGGAGCTTTGAGAACTGGTCTCGGCTTTGAGTCCTTTCAGCCACAAAACACAAAGTACGTATACTGAATACAATAGATTCTAAAGGACTACCACATCTATACGATTGAAGTGAAATAGTCTATGGTAGTCTAGCTCTAGAAACTTTGGAACTTTCAAATTTCTTTATGGTGCGAATGTATACATCACATTTTAAAGTGCAAATTTTTATTTTAATTCTATGACACTGTCGTCTGTTAAAAAGTTTGTATTAATTTATGGACGGCATGAATGAGCCTCTTGACGGCTAATGGTGCAGTCGTGCAGAAGTACAAGCTAGCATCAAAATTTGGAAAGTGCACTGCAGTGAGTGTGGGCTTGGGAGAGAAGTCTGGCGGGCGTGATGCTATTTATAGCCACAGTCAGTTAACAAACTCCTATTTTAAGCCATACGCTAAGGTAGCTTTCAGTTGCACAATAATATGCAACACACATGAGGCAATGAGTTGCAACATAATATGCAAGCGACTATAGCCGCATAAATTCTCTGACAATGGCCTGCAAAACCTGCATTTCTGCTACATTTCAACTACAAGTAATTTTTTCCTATAGGAAACAGCACCTGGCAACGTAAATCAGGAAAACTACAGTTTCTAGGACGATCAAAGATGACGCAAATTATTATTGAACTACCGCCAACTGTAGCCGGCAGTGCGACTCGGGTGATCGACCTGGACGCAGACAGTCGTTCCGGTGACCTGCAGGCGGCGGTGCGGCGAATCCTGACCGGCGGCCTCTCCACCAGCCAGGTGATGCCCGTGTGCTACCTGCCTAGCGGTGGTGCGCCTCTGTCGCTGCAGACTTCCGCCGACGCCGACAGCTGGGATTGCCTCCTGCTGACGGCTTTGGAGAGCCGCTCGCCAGTCCGCCTCTGCGCTGCTTGCGTTTTGCCGGGCGGCAAAACCCACGGCCGGCTGGGCAACGCCGGAAAAGTGCGCGGCCAGACGCCGTTTGTTGCCAAGGCAACCGAGGAGAAGTCGCGACGACAGAAGACGGGAAGAGCGAAGAAGCGGGAGCTGTGCAGTCGGCGTTTTGGCGGTCAGCTGGAGCTCCTGCCGAGGGGCCGGCCAGTGCAGACTGCCTGAGGCCTGACAGCCATGCAGCTTCTGCTGCCCCTTGACTGACATTTTTGAGATGTTTTATTATTATGTTTAGAATTGAAATTTGGTGTCGGTAGTAAAATACGTTCGTAATACTCGTAGTACCAAGAATGACACACTGCATGACTTAGTCGAATTTAACAGGTTCTCTACTAGAAAACTGAAAGGATTGACACTTTGCTAAAATATGCGTTTTAAAAAAACGTTTCCATATTGTCTGCTTTATTAAAAGCATGAAACTTTGATATTATATATTTGTCTAAAGAACGACAGGGAAGCTCTCCGCGTGGATACAGGAAGCTACATTAGTAGCATGTTGTGCGGAGTGTGTGTGTTGTGTTTTTTTCCCGGAGTCGGGTTTTCACTGCAAACTGCAACTGTACTGAGATTAGTAAGTTTTCAGCTTCAAAACACAAAATTAATATTTGCACGATGCAACCGACTACAGCCGCAAAATTTGCACTCATATTTATCTAGCCAATGCACTTTGCTGTGGAAACCAGTCCTCCGGTGATAAGTACACAATTTCGAAGCGTCCTTTGACTTTAGTTGTTCATGGCTGTAAGCTTAATGTAAATACGAGCGCGTAGGATCTCAAAGCGATGAAAAATCGAGCCCCATCTCCTTCAGAAGCCAGTGGGGCACCCATCCCATAGTTTCTTGGATAATTTTTATGATTCGCTCAGATTTCGCAAAGCTGCGACATTTTAAGGCGGCCACCATCAACTCTTGGACGTCAGAGTCATCGCGTTCGAGAATCTCCGCTACGAAAGAGTCTTGCGCATCCGTATCATGGCCAGCTACGAACTCAAGACGCAAAACCCGAAGCAGAACGTCAAAGTTCACAAAGTATTGACTTGAGTTGCTGGTCTGCAGCGGGAAACAATTCTCCAAAGCTCCCGGCAGAAGGCAGAGTTTTGGACAGCAGTCTTCAAATTGAAAGCAAAACTTCCAAGCCGAGTTCTGGGTCCTCAGGTGCTGCCAAACGACTGCTGAAGTGGCCTCGCTTGCTGGCTTCTCAGAAGACCAAGATAAGCCTCTGCTTGCGGTGATGACTTCGCACCCGCTCAAGACCTCAACTGCGGCTTCCCGATAGCCGAACTTCAAAAAAGTCAGAACACGGAGAGTCTCGCGCGTCGAGCTTGCACAGTCTGGGAGCTTGTCGATCAGCTCCGCCAGACGTTCCATTCTCTCGACACGACAGTCCTCACCGCACAGGAGCAAAAGACAGTCGCGCACGCAGTCGTAGATCTCATGATATTGGAACTTGCTATTGCTCTTAGGCTCTGAGTTCGTTTGGCAAACTGAGGCAGTATGGCAAACGGATGAAAGTAGAACCTGGCCGAGTCGGCGACTGGTCGCAGGGTGTCCTTGAAATCCAGAAGCAGTTTAGGCAGCTGATCAATGACTTGTCCCACAGCACCCGCTGCTTCTTGCAAGATCCGTTTCATTGCCTGTGACGAAATCGGGCCGGTTCCTTTCAGATACAGCCCCGCATCGCCTAGAAAAAAATGATCCATAATCCTGTGATCCGTGTTACCTGGCCTGCAGCCACTTTCTAGACTGTCCTGCAGAATGCAAAGCGCTTGTCTCACAAGGAAAACCAGATTCTCCTGCTTCCATTGCTCGGCTGTAATCTCCTCTATCATCCGAAACGTGATGGTCTTTACGTGGTAGGATTTCACTCCTTGAACTTTGAAGCAATGCTTGTTAGAGATCACTTTCTTCACCAGGTATTTAAGTGTGACAAACAGCTGGCCCTGAAGAGTATTCAGACTGCGCAGCAGACGCCTCTCCAGAAAAGTTGTACTCACTCGGAGCTGCTTACCGCCTTCTCCAGGAGGTGCCGCATGCACCACGTGACAGGGCGACGAGACAAGTTCGTTTTGCAGAGACTGCAGTGTGGACTTGGGTATGTTGGACTTGGAAAGTCGATGTGGCTCAAGCGGTGCTATGGGCGGATAGCAGCAGAGGCGACAGGCATCCACTTTGTCCACGGCTGGCTTCAATGCTGACCCTCTGAATGCGTGGGCTGGAGTTGAAGCTGGAATAGGAACTCTGATGATTTAATGCCTAAAAGGATTCATACCCATTAAACTATGCATCCATTCTTACCAGCAGACTTACCATATCCAGGGCAAAAAATGTGCCCATTGTCGTACTCAACTAATTCTTCCGGTAGACTGTCACATTTGCACATGCCCTTTACGTGATAAAGTCGGCTGGCGATGAGTCTCATCACATCAATGTCGGACTCTACGTCCGTCCTGCCATCGAGAGTTTTCAGATTGTTGCCCCAGCCCTCAGAGTAGCTTCCAACGATATGAACATCATCATTGTCTAGCCTTTTCCTCACGATCGCCTGGAGCACGTCAGCCACTGCGGATTGTATTGCTGCTCTTGACTGCACGAATCCGGATGTCGTCAGCTCGTTCTGCAGCAGACAACTCAACTTCGAGTCTCCACTCGCGGTCGGGCTAAAATGTTGGAACTATTATGCTGTTTTTGCTTTCAAATTAAAAGCTAAAAGTGAGGAGAGATTAATTAGCTTACTGATCTAGCTCGTGTGTTGCATTGATACACTTAATATTAGCCACGGAATCTGGCTCTGCACCGTCAGACTCCGCATCCAACCAGTCCTGATTCCTAAGCGCCGTTTTTAACAAAGCGGCAACTTTAAAATGACCATTTTGCTCCGCTGCGGACAAAGGCGTTAGTCCGGACGTTTGTTGCTCGTTGAAATTTGTCTGCGCCTTGATCAGAGACTCAACGACTGGATAGTGACCGTTGAGAGAAGCAAGAAATAAAGACGACACGCCTCTCTCAAGCTCAACATCGACATCTACTGGGAATTTGATTAGCATGTCCACTGATTTCTGGTAGCCAGACAGGGACGCAGCGAGTATCAACAGCGGACTGATGTCAACCTGGGCCTGCATCAGTAGATCAAGAACCTGAGTATCGTCATCATCCAATGCATATGCAGTAGCTCTACTACCCCCCATTCCGTTAAAATTAACATCCGCGCGCGCTTTCAGCAGTGCTCTAACGATTGAGAGAAGGCGATTTTGCGAAGCAACATGCAACGGCGACATTTCATTTTTCACTTGAAGGTCAAGATCGGCCTGAGCCCCGATAAGCAAGTCAACAACCTGTTGATGCCCGTTCTGCGATGCAATGTAGAGCGAAGTAGCGCCGAGGTTTTGCTGAATGTCCATATCCGCCTGTGATCTTATAAGTATTGAGGCTACATTATGGTATCCATTCTGTGACGCAACAAACAACGGTGTCATTCCTGCGCTCTGCTGCAAGTTAACATCCGCGCTTGCTTTAATAAACGTGTTCACCAGCTGAGTTTGCCCATTTTGAGCCACAAGGTACAGTGGCGTGGCGCCCGTACACTTTGCACGATTCACATCAGCTCGAGAGGCGATCAGGGACGAAACAACGCCTTGATGAGCGAACTGGGCCGCAATGAACAAGGGCGTCACTCCGCCCTCCATCGGGACATCGGGATTTGCTCCGGCGCGAAGTAGGGCATCCACAACTTCCCGATGTCCTCTCTGTGACGCGACAAATAGAGGTGTACCCCCGCTTCCTTCCCGCAAGTCAACGTTGGCGTTGGCTCTAATGAGCTGCTCAACCACTGTGAGATGCCCGCACTGCGCTGCAATGTGAAGCGGCGCGGCTCCGCTGCTCTGCTGCAGGTCCACATTGGCTTGTGCGCTAATTAGCAAACCGACAACATCGTGATGGCCGTTCTGAGATGCAATGTACAGCGGCGTCATTCCGGTTCCCATCTGGACATCCAGGTGTGCACCGGCTTTGATTAGCCTAAGCGCCACTCCCTGGTGACCCTGCTGCGCTGCAATGTACAGCGAGGTGCAGCCCTTCATGACCTCCGCGTCCACCAGGGCGCCGGAAGCAATGAGCAAATCAACCAGCTCGTCACGGCCGTGCTGAGATGCTACGAACAGTGCGGTACCGCCGTTCCGGTTTAAGAAATTGACATCGGCTCGAGCGTCCAGCAGCATTTTCACAACGGCCAGCTTTCCGGTCTTGCAGGCGAGGTGGACGGGGCAGCTCACAGTGTAGCCGCACTTAAACTCTCTGTTTAAGTCTCTGCCTGAACGCAGGTAGGCACCGACTATCACGGTGTCACCATTCCGGATGGCCATCACGAACTCTTCGTCCGATGGTGAGCATAGCGGCTCGCCAGCTGCTTGCATCAGCACCGATGCCAAGGCTTTTAAAATTGCTTGCATTGTTGCTTGATAGCAAATTGTTAGTGCTAGAAGTGGTCACATTAGGCGCTCACTGCGAAGATCTAGCAAATTATTCTTTTCGAGTATACGAAAGCTGTTTAAAACTCTACCCACGGTTTGCATAATTGCAGACTATTTCACAAACAGGCCAGACAGAAGATAAGAGAGCGAGTACGCTGGTCTGCTGACATTGTGCACGGCTAAATTTGAAACCATTTAGTACAGAAAATTAGTGTACTTGCTTGACCTGTCCCTTGAGTAGCCTAAGGCTAAATGCCACTGCCGTTTAATAATTTCACAAAAATAGCGCTAAGTAAGTACGAGCCTAAGAATTCGTGTGGATCAACCAATGATTGTTATGACATTTTTTTTAAAATTTCAAATCCCTGCGTCTAAAAGTATTGGTACCAAAGGAGTTGCTTTATTGATCAGGTGAAAACTAAAAAACTGCAGTTAAAACATTTGTTATTTCAAATTAAGTTCAGCTTGTTAAATTTAGCTCTCAGCTTCGAGTATGTATTTAGCATCTTTGTCAAAAATTTTTTTGGTGCAGTGATGAATTAAAAAATCGAGCTTTTTACATTTCAGTCAATACAAAAAGCCCGTTGGGGGTTTTGAGAGAGAAAAGAAAAATCAATATAAAATTTTACTAAAAGCTCATCTATTAAATTTTGTTATTATGGTGTTGGTGAATTTAAAATACTGTACGTTTATCAAGATGCAGTTTGTTTCACTGAGCATCTGAGCAAAAAATTGGTATTCGGTCGCAAGCAATTGAAGTATTATTATCAATAATGTGCCACACATTAGTAATGTCATTACGAAAATTACTGTCTAAAGAGTTTTAGTCGTTGACAAAATAAAATTTGCAAACTGAATCAGAAATGATCACTGGGGTTCGATCACCAGAGTCGTGCCTTGAGAATGTGAGTCGCATTTGCAGTTCGTGGAAAGGTTGCCGTACTCGTCTCTGCAGCTGAGCTTTTGTCCGACTGCCACGCAACTGTAGTCTGCGGTGACACACTTGTCCACTGCCAAATAGTGGGGATTTGTTATAATAATTACTGCACACTTGTCCACTGCCAAATAGTGGGGATTTGTTATAATAATTACTGCACACTTGTCCACTGCCAAATAGTGGGGATTTGATATAATAATTACTGCACACTTGTCCACTGCCAAATAGTGGGGATTTGATATAATAATTACTGCACACTTGTCCACTGCCAAATAGTGGGGATTTGTTATAATAATTACTGCACACTTGTCCACTGCCAAATAGTGGGGATTTGTTATAATAATTACTGCACACTTGTCCACTGCCAAATAGTGGGGATTTGTTATAATAATTACTGCACACTTGTCCACTGCCAAATAGTGGGGATTTGTTATAATAATTACTGCACACTTGTCCACTGCCAAATAGTGGGGATTTGTTATAATAATTACTGCACACTTGTCCACTGCCAAATAGTGGGGATTTGTTATAATAATTACTGCACACTTGTCCACTGCCAAATAGTGGGGATTTGTTATAATAATTACTGCACACTTGTCCACTGCCAAATAGTGGGGATTTGTTATAATAATTACTGCACACTTGTCCACTGCCAAATAGTGGGGATTTGTTATAATAATTACTGCACACTTGTCCACTGCCAAATAGTGGGGATTTGTTATAATCTGAATCTGCCTCAGTACCGGAATCTGAACACGCGGACCCTCTACCCCAGAATCTGCTCTCCAGAATTTCAATACCATTGAATCTACCTAAAACCTTTGCGATTTTACTTTCTGCTCCCGCAGTTCCCAAACTTATTATCAGAATTTCACTCACACTTCATCGTCGGAAGAAATTTCTTGGTGGGGAAGAAAGACTTCTCATATTTGAAGCAGTGACGCGGCTTGTCGATGGGCAGGTACTGGACTCCACTGAATGGGCTGGTGGCGACATTCTCTGTAGTGTGAACAGTTTTAAGATGGAAAGGGAAACGTTAAAAAAGGCCAATTTATTCAAATTAGCAGAATATATGAGGAATACTCTAAACATTTTTCTTTTTCCCGCGAACTCTCATGCATTAAGATCAGTGTGAGATCGGTGTTGGATCAGTGTAGGATCAGTGTGGGATCAGTGTGGGATCGGTGTGGGATCGGTTTAGGATCAGTGTAGGACCAGTGTGGGATCAGTGTGGGATCAGAGTGGGATCAGTAAAGAATCAGTGTGGGATCAGTGTGGGATCAGTGTGGGATGAGAGTGGGATTACGATTTGGTGAGGTACGTCGTATTGAAAAGTATTTTACGCATTTTAAAGCATGGCAAAACGTATCCCACAATTAGTAAAAATATATTTTTAACAACTCACTGCAACCCGAGATATGTTCAAAAGTCTTCTTTTTCGTGCACTTTTTAGCGGAATCAAACTCAAATTCAATCCGAAATTTTCCTTTTTTATCTTTACTGCAACCCGAGTATTGCTGGAGGACGACCTTCTCTTCGCAGAGTTTGGGACTCGGCTCCATCTGCACGCAGAGCGCACCAGCGAGTTTCTGAGCAGTGCTCACAAGCGAAGAGTGGTCTGGGATCTGAAAGTAGTTGCTGTCGGACTCGGGAGCGGTGACCAGCTTAACGATTTCTCTGCAGTGTGGACAAGAGTGAAATGCTTAGTATCAGTGTGGGATCAGTGTCGGATCAGTGTGGGATTAGTGTGGGATCAGTCTGGGATCAGTGTGGGGTTAGTGAGGGATTAGTATGGGATTAGTATCGGATTAGCGTGGGATAAGTGTGGAATCAGTTTGAGATCAGTGTGGGATCAGTGTGGGATCAGTGTAGGATCGGTGTGGGATCGGTGTGGGATCAGTTTAGGATCAGTTTGGGATCCGAGTGGGATCAGTGTGGGATCAGTTTGGGATCAGTTTGGGATCAGTGTGGGATCATTGTGGTATCATTGAGGGATGAGTGTGGTATGAGTGTGGGATGAGTATGGGATCAGTGTGGGATGAGTGTGGGATGAGTGTGGGATCAGTGTGGGATCGCTGAACACTCACGAATGCGCATGGCTGGTCACCCCAATAGCGTAGGCGGTGACGGACTCCTCAGCCAGCAGCTTGTAAACTCTGAACTGACTTGAAATAACGACGTTGTTTCCTGTAGTTATGAGCACCAGGTGATTATTCTGGTGACTCTTTGAGCCGTAGCCGTTTTTCAAATGATTTATGGCCTGTTCGATGGCAGGGTAAGCGTCCCTGCTTGCTGATTCGGCTACCATGGTAATCTTGTCGATGGCTGCCAGAATTTCTTCTTTGGTCTTCTTGTCGCCCAGACTTAAAACCTGTTTAACTGGCTCAACAGAGTAAAAAGTGAAAATGGCGACTTTCACGGGGCTGTCGCTTCGGCCAATGTCAAAGAAGCCAATGATGGCTTTAGCGGCGTCTTTCAGCTTCTGAAAGTCGGCTGCCTCGGACCGGGTGATGTCCAGCACAAGTGCGATATCGGCTGGGGCCTTGCTTTGACAGGTGCTGGTCATGTCTATAGGGAGAAAAGTTTGTAAGTAGGTGAATCCGGGTTTCTGAGGGTAGATAGATGGTAGCTGTATCGATAGGCAAGTCCATCACTTACTGCAAAACACGTAATCAACAATGTTATGCGTGTGGCATTTCATGCGACGATTTTCAAAGTAGGTCCACGAGCTCACGATGGATGCACGTTTCTTATCATCGCAGGCGCTAACCGACATCTGCACCTTGCTGCAGCTCTGACCACTCTCTTCTGCAAAACAGTTTTATTGGTAAACAGTTTGTGCACAGGTGACTCATGATGCGGCACAAAACCCTCCTCCAAGCCACCACTGAACCACAGCACCCACCATAACACGGCACCTGGCAACTCAGAGCATCGCCATCTCACTGCACCCACCACCCCACAGCACACAATTTCCCAAAGCACCCACCACCGCACTGCACTCACCACGCCACTGCACCCACCACCCCACTGCACCCACCCCCTAACTGCACCCACCACCCCACTGCACCCACCACCCCACTGCACCCACCCCCTAACTGCACCCACCACCCCACTGCACCCACCACCCCACTGCACCCACCACCCCACAGCACACAATTTCCCACAGCACCCACCACCGCACTGCACTCACCACTCCACTGCACCCACCACCCCACTGCACCCACCCCCTAACTGCACCCACCACCCCACTGCACCCACCTCCCCACTGCACCCACCACCCCACTGCACCCACCACCCCACAGCACACAATTTCCCACAGCACTAACCACCCCACTGCACTCACCACTCAACTGCACCCAATACCCAGCTGCACCCACCCCCTCACTGCACCCACCATCCCACAGCACCCAACACCTCACAGCACCCACCTCCCCACAGCACCCACCACCCCACAGCAGCCACCACCTCACGGCAGCCACCACCTTACTGCAACCACCACCCCACAGCAACCCGCCACCCCACTGCACCCGCCACCCCACAGCACCCAACACCTCACAGCACCCGTCACCCCACAGCACCCAACACCTCACAGCACCCAACACCTCACAGGACCCAACACCTCACAGTATCCACCACGATACAGTACCCCGATCCCACAACATTCACCTTACTAGTAAATAGCCGCAATCAATACAGGCAACTAAAAAGTAAAACTTCAAAACTCACTGCAGCTTTCTACTTTCCGCGAAAGGTTTATCCTGCACCTCATGGGGGTAGGCAAGGTGAAGTCTTTTGATATCTTGCTCTCGTAAGAGTAGCGAACGCCGTCCATACAAGGCCCAGTGTACTTGCTTGTCTTCAAGAACCTGCAGTCGCCGCAGACTCGGCGATAGTTCAGAGCCCTCGATACCTCGAACGCTTTGTCAATACCAAGAGACAGACGGCAGTTGAAGCCCTGCATTGTGAAGAGCAGCCTCCTGGGAAAAAATTAGTGCGACTTGTTTAATCTGTGACAACGTTGCATTGTAATGAAAATATTAAAGGGCTCACATTTCTACTCTTAGTAGCCTATATGGACCAATGACAATGATTTTGATATGCACCGACTCTGTCAGGCATGATCACATTCATTCTGAGCAGCGTAAAGTTGTGGGGAATCGAACCCTGTCTGGTCTGCTGTTAAATCTGCTACTCTGCTCACCTGTGCCAGGGACTACCGATGCCGATCACGTGAAATCCGATTCTCTTCATCTTCATGCGGAACACGTGTTGTCGGGCGTTTGCCATGCTTAGAGCGTTCGGCTCGGGGTACTTGTCCAAGATGTCTTCCTGTCGGCCGTCCATCACCAACATCAAGTTGAACATGGCTTGCTTCGGCCTCAGCTGGGGCAACAGCCGGTCCCACACCAGCTTCACTGGGGCCTCGAAGTCCGTCTTGCCGCCCACAAACTCCAGCCGGTTCACAGCGTTCACAAAGTCCTCTGCCGTCACCGTGTCATTAAAGTCCAGCACGAGACGGGCGTGCTGGGCGTAGGTCACCAGAGCCATTCGGGTCTTCGTCTGCGACACCTTGAACCGGCTGGGCAGCTGGCGGAGGAATGGCTTCAGCTTTTCGAACTCGGCGGCGTTCGACGACGAGGACGCGTCAACGCAGACCACGACGTCCAGGCGCTGGTGGCACTTGTCGTCCTTGTCATCGGCGCCGCTCGCTGCAGAGCAGCAGAGGAGCGCGAGCAGCGCCAGCGACAAGCTGGTTGAACCCAGGGGCCTCCGCGGTGAGCAGCGCCTGCTTGGCATGGCCTTGATTGCTGGCTGGTCTGTGCGGTGCGAGCAGAATTAGATTGGGATACTCTGGAACAGGACAGACAGACAGACAGACAGACAGACAGACAGACAGACAGACAGACAGACAGACAGACAGACAGACAGACAGACAGACAGACAGACAGACAGACAGACAGACACAGACAGACAGACAGACAGACAGACAGACAGACAGACAGACAGACAGACAGACAGACAGACAGACAGACAGACAGACAGACCAGACAGACAGACCAGACAGACAGACAGACAGACAGACAGACAGACAGACAGACAGACAGACAGACAGACAGACAGACAGACAGACAGACAGACAGACAGACAGACAGAGAGAGAGAGAGAGACCGACCGACAGACAGACAGAGAGAGACAGACAGACAGACGGACAGACAGACAGAGACAGACAGACAGACAGACAGACAGACATGTAAATGCAATGAAAGGCAGTAAAACACAAGGCATAATATAAATTATTTGCTTACCTGGATTAAGATTCGCTCACTATATAGAACAATGCAGACAGCAAAAAACTCCACAATAGCTTATTAATTAGTTGCTATGCAAGTGGTGTTGCAGTGCGGTAGTCTTGGCTTATAAAATCAGCTCTGCTAATTTGCACGTCAATATGCTAGCGTAATTCCGGCTGCTACTGAGCGAATTATCATCCCTCTGCCCCACGACCTGCTCCACGGACTGAACTCCAGCAATTTGTCTGTGGCCAATGGGGGCTCCCGGCTGCGCGTTTAAAAATTCGGTTTTGTCTATGGGCGAAACTTAACCATGCCACCGCTAATTTGGTGCATTCCATTTGATGTAACCACGCTCTGGTCGCGGGATATGGCAAGGAAAATTTTTCGAAAGACCTCCAATCTCCGTGCACCTACTGGGCAGAGCCGTCGAGACTGGGCCAGGTCTTTGACCAGGCCTGCAGACTCCCGCTCTGCTACATCCCCCTGCTGTCTCGTCTCTGTCTCCCACTCCGCCTTTCCGGAGCCCCCTTTTCTTACTGCAACTCATCCGCCTCCCCGTTTTCCATGCGCTCTACCCTATCTACCATGTACTTCTCCCGCTTCCCTTCTTTTTGTCTCATTTGCTGTCCCCCTCTCATCCCGTGCCTACTTACAGTACTTTAGGCGCTCGACGTCACCCCACCCCTTAATAAACTCCCAAACGGTGACGCAAGGCCTCTGACCCCCTCCTTCCCCTCGATGACTCATCGATGACTCATCACCCCCTCTTGCGCAACCTCTTCTCATGCCAATGTTCTCCTCCCAAGATTTCTCATGCGACACCAACCCCACCTCCGCTTCTATTGTTCTCGTTTTTTATTTTTTTTGTTCTCGTTTTCGCACCTTAATAGCACCTTTTCCCCAATGTTTGCTTTTCTATTGTTCTCGGTTCTCGCCAATTATCCCCGATTTCCATTTCCTTTGTTCTCGAACCCAGACCCATTGTTCTCAATGTTTGCTTGCGCAACACTTTCTCGACCTCCCGCTGCCCAATTATCCCCCACCCCACCTCCGGATTGCGCAATTTCCCAATTTCTCATGTTGCTATGCCGGTCTCATGCTTCTCATCATGACTCATTCTGACGTCATTTCGTCGGCAGCCAATCAGATAGAGCGAGTCATGGAAACGACCCTGGTGGTCCGGAACGCCACAGGCCGCATCTGAATGACTCACCCAGCACCTTTGAGCAGCCCGGTTCGCTCATCATCAGCAGGGACTGCCGGAACCTGGTCCTCTGCCCAAAGCCTTTCGAGGGCCTCAAACTGCCGGCAATCACAGAGGTGCATGTATACTCACTGTCAGCCTTACCATCTCTACTGAGGTCTGCCGCCCTGCGGAACCGGCAGTGCGCTCGGTCAACGGTGCTGGTCCTGCCGGACGAGCTGCTCAGCACAGACCACTGGCGAGAGCCGCTCTCTGAGGCTATCGATCTACTGAGAGCGGACAGTCTGGCACGTAAGATCCTTCTGGTTCCGCCCTTTGCCAGCGATGAAGATTTGACTCAATTTTTGAGTAAGAAAGTCTCACCTGTTACTTTTATTGCCTCTCCTCCTCTTAAACCAATTGTATCCTTCTCAGCGCCTGACTTTATACTGGCGCTGGCTTCCTGGCTGAGAACTTTAAACTAGCTGACTACTGTAGGCCTCCCAAACTGGAAGGCAACATTTTGAATCTACACCCCACCTTCAAACTCTCCGAGTCTGAGACGAGGCTGCTAGATAGGGGACTCAATTTTATCCCAACCCAAGCCCTCGATTTCGATGAGTTGAGGAACTGCATGACAGAATTTCATCGTAAACTTTTCTGGAAAGACTTTTTCAAAAAGAGGGGTCTCGCCAATACCAGTCCGCCCCCTTTCACCGGGAAATCAGTGAAGGAGGTCTCCCCCAGACTTAGAAGTGATCAGTGCAACTTGTTTGTGCTTGAGAACCAAAAACTGGTAGAGAATTTGACAACGGTACAGATCAAAGGCAACCTAGAGGCACCAGAGACCAGAGCGATTCAGGGGCTCAAGCGAAACAGCTCCGTCCTAATAAAAAAGGCGGACAAAGGTAACGCAGTGGTCATCATGCACCCCAAGGATTACGAATTCGCAGCCTACAACCAAATGCTGGACACCAATGCCTATCAGCAGCTGGACCAGCCATTGCAACCCGAGACTGCGGGAATTATCAGGGGGATCTTCCTCGATTTATGTAACAGAAAGCTCATATCTAAGAAACAGTTTTCTTTTCTTTGTCCCGGAGAGAACTTCCGTCCCCGGCATTTCTACCTGCTCCCAAAAATTCACAAGGACCCGGCCACCTGGCTGATCCCCTTTCGGGTCCCAGCAGGCAGACCTATTGTTAGCGGATGCAGTTCTGAAGCAATTGGGGCAGAAAAGTACATAGACTTCTTTCTAAAACCGATTGCCCAAGTGCAACCCACTTTCGTTAAGGACTCCTATGAGTTCAAGGCACACATTATGGATAAAAGCTGCACGGAAGGTTCGACTCTGGCAACCTGTGATGTCCAGAGTCTGTACTCCATTCTCCCTATAGACCAGGGTATTGCAACGATCCAGGAATTCTTTAACCGATACCCGGATCCCATTAGACCGGATGCTGAGTTAATAAAGCTACTGGAACTATGTTTGTACAGGAATGACTTTGAATTTGACAAAATGATTTTCCTACAACTTAGAGGTACAGCCATGGGACGCATATTTGCGCCCAGCTATGCCTGTCTGTTCATGAGCCTCTGGGAGGAAACTGCCCTGAGAACTGCTCTTTATAAGCCGAAAATTTATTTTAGGTACATAGATGATATATTCATTCACTGGAACCACCCGGCTGAAGCTCTGACAGAATTTGTTCGACACCTAAATTCAATCAACCCCAACATCAAACTCACCGTCAGCTCCTCATCAACTGAGGTCAGTTTCCTTGACATGACCATCAAGAAAGCTGAAAACCGCTTCACAACACAACTGTTTTTGAAAGAAACAGACACCCATAGATTGTTGCACCGACAGTCCTTCCATCCGTCACACATGTGATAAATAGGCAATTAGATAATAGCATGCACGGTAAGCAATTATTTAGGCCCTAGACAAACCTACTTGGAGCGTCAGAGATTTTAAAGCTATTGATTCTAATCGCCTATCGCCGGTCGGCGAGTCCTACCAGTCTTTCTCCAATAGCCGCAGGTACAGTACAAGAAAAGAAAGAACACGAGGGAACACAAACCGAAAGATTTAGAGAGTGATAATCCTATGATACAAACTGATAATTGGCTAGACGATTTAATTCGGTTATTCAAGCTACAGGATTCAAGCAAATTTGCGACGCAGATAATTAGACTGATGATAACGAATAATAACGATTAATAATAATGATTATATTACGCACTGACAAGCGGATCTCAGCTTGAAGAAGAAGAAGAAGAACCGAACACGACCACGGAGAAGACTCCTAACCCCTGGCCTAAGCCAGAACCTACACTCAAACGAGAGCCCTGCCGAATCGACCGTTCAACGGAGTACCGACTAAATTCTATCGGCACTGCCCAATTCAGTGTAACACTGAGGCCCTCGGGGTCGAGGCCGCGTACTTGATCAGATCCGACAGTCTCTATCTAACCGCGCTTGATAGCGACGACTTCAGACAGAAATTTGCCGTAGACGTTACGCCACAAGACTACTGCGGTTGGGCGGGAACAAAAATACGGACCGGGGTGATGAATTCAGGCGCCTCAAAGCGCGAACCAAAGGGAACAGCTAGGCCACCGGCCGGGAGACAAGACAAAACCGGGGAAAGGGAGAGAGAAGGCGAGATCCGATTGCCAAATACACACTTTCATATATAGTCAGAGTCACAACCCCTCAAAACCCCCCTCAAGCCGGGTGGTGGTCGTCTGGCCGGCCGCTTGCTTAAGCCGAATTGCACTGTGCCCGCGGCGCCGGGTAGAATTGAAACTTGCCGCGTGCCAGGGTCCAGGCCGGTTCTGATTGGCTGACCGCGCAAAGCTGGGGTTCGCAGACAAACTCAACCCTCCGCTGAGTCACAAATGACGTCTGACTTCTAGCCTGTTTACGCAAAATTGATTCTAACTAACAAGGAAAAAGTACACCAAAAACGTATGACTAAACTAAAGCAAAATAATAATTCAATAACAATATAGAAACTAATGCAGTCAATTTACAACAAAATACACGCAAAGATGCTCACACTACACACACCTTCAAGGGGGTAGTAAAATCCCAAGTTCTTCGGTACGCCCGTATCTGTGATGACTGTCTTTCAACGACGCTTTCAATTCTTTAAAATCGGAACTCAAGCAATTAGGCTACTCGAAGATTTTTCTTAGAAACTGCAAAAAGGAGGTCCTCAAACTCATGAACTGGACTGCGGGACCAACGACCAATCTGGGTCTGCTTCCCAAAGGGTTCCATCCCTGTGGGTCATCCCGCTGCAAATGCTGCACCCACTCACCGCCTGCTCTCTCCGCCCAGGGACTGAAACCGGCTTCCGGTTTTTTAATCTCTCAGAGCCTGTCCTGTGGCTCCAAGAGCATCATCTATGGCATCTCCTGCAACCAGTGCCACCCTGGGAAAATCCTCTATGTAGGTATGACTAGAAGAACAATGAGAGATAGAATGAACCAGCACAGGTCAAATATTAACAGGAGAGTCGTTACTTCGGGATCTGAGCACTTTCTCACCCCCAATCACTCGATTGCAAACTTTGTCTCCATTGCTATCGAACAAGTTCTTAATAACAACAAAATCGAACTAAGGGAAGAAATCTGGATTAAAAAACTGGGGACTGACAAACCGCCAGGTACGAACATCAGGGTTGACAATCATCTTCTCCGACCCATTCCACTGGTCCTTCCTTTTCACCCATCTACGGTCTGGCTTGCCAACGAGATTGCTAAAAACTTTGAGAAGCTACAAAATAAACCAGGCTCCCGCATACTGCCCGCATTTACACGGCAACGAAATTTACAGAGCCTCCTGGCTCCCAATAAGTTTAAGTCCCAGCCAGGAAACCATTGAATCGTTTTAACCAATGCGCTCTTTTTACCTATAGAACTACAATATTTATTCACTTTGTCGTGTATTTTATTCAAACTGATTGACTGTACGCACAAATATCGATTTTTATTCTCCCACCCTCAATACCGCATTTTATTTAATCGTACTTCGAAAAAAAAATTAATATACTAAATATACCGTCGCTTAAACTGACCGGTTGAAAGCCTCTGGGACAAGTTAGAGCTAGAATGAACCCAGTTTAAATGTACACCCCTCATATGTACAGCAGCTCAGCGATTTTATTAGACTGAGAAAACTAATACTTAAAAGACCAACTTGCACTGCATGAAACACTGATTTTTGGCCTGACGAAGAGCCCAGAGGCTCGAAACCGGTAGCCCATACTAAATTAATTATTTTTTAAACACGCCGTGACCTCTCTTCTCTCTCTCTCTCTCTCTCTCTCTCTCTCTCTGTGCAGCTGCCGGTAAGTTCCTGTTACTAATTTGTGCTCTAATTGCCTTTGCTTATCCGGGGTTTGCTTATTTCCCATTGCTTGATTAGCGAGCCAAGCCAATTGTGATGCCGTATCTTTTGCTGCATTTTATTCAATAGTCTAGCCGCTGAATTGCCTGTTTATTTTGGTTAGGGCATAATTATTTACCAGTAATAAACTCCTCATTATTCACACTTGTAGTATTTTATTTGCTGCAGCGGCTCGTAGCGCTTGTATATTCCTTTTTAAAAAAGAAGCTATCGAAATCGCAGCTTTAGTCTATGTCTACTCATTCCTCATCATCGACAAAGTAGTGTGAGCGAGCATCTATTTCTACTCGTTTTATTCTAAAAAAACGCTGATTGAGCATTCTGTCACTGCAAAAGCACCGGGATTCCGGGATTTTGAATCCCGGGATTTCAACAGCATCGGGATTTCGGGACTATTCAATCCCGGGATTGTAAAATGTCGGGATTTTGGAATCCCTAATTCTGTGTAAGTTCTGTATAGAATCTTAACACAAAAGAAAGATACAGTTGCATTGAGTCAATTTAGTCACGCGGTCTAATGTACTTTTTTCTTGTTAGTTAGAGTTTGTTTTCTGCGTAAACAGGCTAGAAGTCAGACGCCAATTGTGACTCAGCGGAGGGTTGAGTTTTTCTCCGAACCCCGGCTTTGCGCGGCCAGCCAATCAGAACCGGCCTGGACCCTGGCACGCGGCAAAATCCAACTCTACCCGGCGCCGCGGGCACAGCGCAATTCAGTTTAGCGAGCGGCCGGCCAGACGACCACCACCCGGCTTGAGGGGGGTTGTGAGGGGTTGTGACTCTGACTATAAATGACAGTGTGTTTGGCAATCGGATCTCACCTTCCTACTCTTTCCCCGGCTTTTGGTTTTGCTCAACTTTCCGGCCGTTTTGCCCTATTTTTTTGGTTCGCGCTTTGACGCGCTTGATTTCGTCACCCCCGGTCCGCGTTTTGTTCCTCGTCCGACCGCTTCAGTCTTGTAGCGTAACGTCTACGGCAAATTTCTGTCTGAAGTCGTCGCTATTAAGCGCGGTCTAGATAGAGACTGTCGGATTTGACCAAGTACGTGGCCTCGACCCAGAGGGCCTCAGTGTCACACTGAAGGGCAGCACTGATAGATTTTAGTCAGTGCTCCGTTGAGCGGTCAATTTGGCAGGGCTCTCGTTCGAGTATAGGTTCCGGGTTAGGCCAGTAGTTAGGAATCTTCTCCGTGGCCCTGTTCGGTTCCTCTTCTTCTTCAAGCTGAGATCCGCTTGCCAGTTGCGTTATTAATTAAATTATTATTGTTAATCGTTGTATCGTTATTACTCGCTATCATCAGTGTCAATTTATCAGCGCTGTGAATCGTATTAAGAATCTTGTAACTTTGTATAACTTGTCAAATTAAACCGTCAAAGTCAATTAGCTATTCTTACTAGGATTATCACTCTTTAAATCTATTCGGTTCGCGTTCATCTGTGTTCTTCCTTTTCTTGTACCGTACTGCGACTATTGGAGAAAGATTGGTAGAACTCGCCGACCGGCGATAGGCAAGTGAGCCAATAGTTTTAAAACCTCTGAACGCTCCAAAAAAGGGTTTGTCTAGGGCCTAACTATGTATGATTATCAAGAGGTCACGATTCACACACAACTGCCATAGCGTCGAGGCCGGTAGGCTGAGACGCGGTAAGGCAGTTGTGTGTGAATCGTGAAATCTCGATAGTGAAATTGTGTCTAGTTTCGTCCAAAAACCAATTCAAAACGGCTAGGACACAACTTCCCAGACGGGAATTGTTCACTAAGTGATTCTAGGGATTTGTGTCATAGGCATTTTCCACTTGGCGCAAGCCAAATGATGGCCATAGACAAAACGTTTGGAACGAAAAGTTAAGCGGAACAGTCTGAAATTACCATAGACGAAACAAGTTAAATGAAGTTGTGGTTTTATAAGCTGGAACTCTGCAGCAGAGGATACATGTTCCTGTTTCTTCTGTTTGCCCTAACCCCTATTCATGCCACTCATACGAATGATAAATTGGTCGAATTTGCCGATTGAAAGCATTGACGGCTTGACTGGAAATGAGGTCAACTTTCTCAGCGACTTGAGTATGGGTGGACGTGACGAGGCGAATGACGAAGAGTTGATGGAGTTCATCCGATTCATTGAATGCAGTAACGATGATGCTCTGCCACCACTGCCAAGCGAAGAAGAGGCTTGCCCCGAGGATCCCATGCGGAACAAATCATGCAATTCGGCCGATGTGAGTGTAATTATTGTCGATTCTAGCTCTACTTATCGATTATTGCGGAACAATTGGTCCCACGTTTCATTATGCCCACGTTACGGCCGTTTTCGTATATGTAAAGAATCTGTTTAATCAGCTTTGTTGTATTGAATAAAAAATATAGCTTTTTGCAGCCCATTTGGGCTAACGCGCATTTAATTTAATCCAAGATATGTTTGCCAATGTAACGGAGCTTTTGTCTATGGTAGCAAGGCTGACACAGCGGCATTTAATTTGGTCCAACAAGCATTCAGTTTAGTCCATAGCTTCATTTGCAACTGCTGCGGAGGAGCTAGATCAGCCCCAGAATTGTGGACCATATGCTAGGCTGTCAAACGAATGCCATTGGCTTGTGATCGAAGCACTGGACAGGTGAACACCCAAAGGCTGCTGAATGTAAAAGAAAAGATGGTTTTCAGCATCCAGCAGCGCGTTGAAAATCTGCCGGCAGATATCGCCTGCGAAAGGGGGGCAATCGCCAAGGCAAGTTGCTCGAGAGCCTCAGGTCCAACTGCTGCTCGATGCAGTTGAGACGAACCCTTTGTTGACGGTGCCGAAAATGCAGCAGAAGTTGAAGGAACAGTTCCAGTTGGTTATCAGAGTTCGGCTATCAGCAGAGCTCTGGAAAAGCGACAGAAAATTGTCGGTAGAGACGCTGACATTCTAGCGGTACGCAACAACCCGCAGACGGTAGCGAGAAGGCAGGAGTTTGCCAAATGGCTCACGAGCGTTTGGACCAAATTGATGCTTGTTGAACCAAATTAAATGCTGCTGTGCCAGCCCTGCTACCATAGACAAAAGCTCCGTTACACTGGCAAACGTATCTTGGATTAAATTCAATGCGCGTTGGCCCAAATGGGCTGCAAAATGCTATATCCTCGCAACCGCATTGATACAGGAATACAGATTGCTTTTCTGCAAATGAGTATATCCAAATATAACCCGTTGGGTATATCCAAAGATGGAGGCGGCTTGACCATAGACTATTCGCAGGCAGATAAGCAATCTGTCGTATTCCTGTTTCGATGCCTGAAAGGCGCGCAAAAATTTACTTAGTTCACAATTTCCGTCGACGCAATCGTTTGTGGCCCAAACGAAACTAGACACAATTGCTTAGCGTGCATGCTGTTTATTTAATTATACTTATCACATTGCAAACGATCAGGGGGTCATCACTGACGAGAACTTCTGCGTACTCCTTGCACAGGAACTATCGCTTGGCTTGCGGTCGTCCCGCCAGTCTTGTCTTCAGGAATTTCAGGAATAGCATCTGTGCTTTGGTCAGCACCCGATTCGGCGGTGTCACCTTGCCTTGGAGTAATATCTGATTGACGAACTAGCTGCCTTTGTCGTCACGGAAAGGATTTGTCCCGACAGAAGTAGTAACCGTGGACGGAATCTTCTCTTCCTTGTGCTCCACGCGAATATAATCAGGGTCAGGCTGTTGTCTCGGTTTGGTCCAGTCAGTGAATACACTTGACAAACGAGTTCTCGGCAGTTCAAGGAAGACCAAACCAGCAGGAATTGAACCGTTGCATTGCGGGGTCGTATTTTGGTGCAGTCAGAACCCGATCGTAAGTCGCTCAAGCTCAACCGCATCCGCACTATGATTTCTAGTCGTTTCTGTAGCTGAAAAACAGTAGCAGTACTTTAAAAATTTGGGCAATTGCATCTTTCAGCAAATTGTTGATACACTGTCAGCGCTACGCCAGCTTAGCAATATCAGGCTTCAGACGTCATTTCAGATAAAACCCTGTTGCATTCATTGTATTAAAATGTTTCTGCACACGGCCCGCCCCACCAGAAACAAACAAACTGGCGAAGACTGCGAAAGAGCGCAAAGCGGCCAAAAGGAAACCGGCAAGCTGACCCCCAACACCAAAAAAGAAGCCGAAGAAAGCACGGCAAAGGCAGCAAGAGCAAACAAGCACAGCAGTGAGGGTCAGGAACGGCTAAGCACAGCAACGGCGAGCTTGCGAGCTGCGTCGAGGGACGCGTCATTCTGGGACAAGTAACAGTTCACCGCAACGCTACGCTACGCTGGACACCAGCAGCAGGTCATCCCTGCACCTTGACAGCGAACTCAGCCGCAGCACGGCACCGTGGCAGCAGACTGGATTTCCTGAACATGCCCCACCAGGCGCACATGACAGCAGCCCAGCAGGCCGCCTGCACCGGGCTTGAGCAGTCAGCTTGAAGACGCAGTCTGGACAGGATATCGGGTGACATAGCAGCTTGCGGCTCGGCTCCGCCCCGCAGCACCAGGTGCAGCAACGGATGCTTGGTCAGATCTGGCGCCCCTGCCAGCCGGAAGTTGGCGGAGAGACCGCTGATGTGCACGCATACGCTGCCGAAGGAGCGGAGCCGGGCATCTACGATTCGGGCAACATAATTCGCGAGGTCCTTCGCCCGGAAGCAGAGCGGGTCGAGCCGCCGCTCGAGACAGAAGCGTTGCCAGGAGCGGATGGCGGACGACAGCGACTTCTTGGATGATGAGGCGTAGGCCTGCTGGAGAAGCTTGGCGGCGGCGTCGTCGAGAAACCCAGGGAGGCGACCTGCAAAAGGAGAAAGGCGCCAATGGGAGGGCTGAGCTCATGACAGGCAAACTCTTGC
This sequence comes from Macrostomum lignano, assembly GCA_002269645.1. Taxonomy (NCBI): domain Eukaryota; kingdom Metazoa; phylum Platyhelminthes; family Macrostomidae; genus Macrostomum; species Macrostomum lignano. Next base: position 106,610 of record NIVC01001054.1, on the reverse strand, counting down.
CGGCTGACACATGTTGCATAGGCTCGCAACACAAAATTCAGCAATTCTTGATGGCAGTGCAGGTGGGAAGCTGCGTCAGCAAACAGCTGGAACCGGCCAGGCGCATAATAGGCGGTAATACCCACGTTCAGCTGTTTCAGGCAAAGCAGAGCAACAGTTTGCAGCAGCCGCAGCAACCGGGGCTCCCTGGAATACTCATTGTTGACGATCGCGCAGGCGGCGGCGTTGTCGCAGTAAGCGTCGACTCGGCAGTTGTGCAGCTGATGGCGCCAGCGCAGCAAGGCCAGCAGGACCGCAGCAGCCTCCTTGTAGTTGATGCAGCACTCGCAGAAGACGCCACCAGCATCGACATCCCACTTCAGGTAGCACCAGTCAAAGACAGCCGGGTCACACAAAATAGCTGCCGCAGGCGTCCGTCTCCATGGCAACCGGTCTCCTGGACGTGGGCCAAATCTCACGATCTTGCTGCTGCCGCAAGGCCACCTTTCACTAGCCGAGGATGCTCTTCAACTGGTCATCCATCAACAGCCGATCCATTGAGCTTGACAGGTTGCTGGTGTGGTCGATCAGGTCGCGCAAGAAAGGCCGGCCGTTGACAATCACCTGGCAGGCCCAGTCTCTGCACCAGCTGCGTCAGCTCCGTGTAGAAACGCCAGCAATCAGTCAGCGACCCCGCGAAGCCGAAATCGTCCATGTAGACCTCGAAGTTGTAAAACTTGCGCTTGAGCATCATGAACCGACTGGCATTGCTAACCCGAAAGAAGCTTCTGACAGATGCCGCTGCACCAAACGGCAGCCGGGTGTCAACCATGTAGGTCGGCTCAACATCGCCTTCAAACGTGAACTTCAGGCCGGTGAGGCAGTGGTCACTTGGGTGAATGCCGCAAGACCTGTAGGCCTGGCTCAGGTCCACCTTGAACATGTACATGCCCTTGCGCAGCCTTCTGCCACAAGCCGCTGCCGAAGAAAACCGAAGCTTCCGTTGGCCCACGAACATGTCATTGAGAGCGCGACCTTGAGGCTAGCTGCAGTCATGGATGAGCCGGATGCCTCCACCCGACTTTGGAAAGGCGCCCAGGGTGCTCACAATCGCCGGCTTTGCACAAACGCGGTATCTGCCCGCCAGCAGCTCCTCAGAAATTTAAGCCTGAGCACTGGTACGGTGCTGACAGATGGATCCGTAGCTTTCTTGCTCAACATTGTCGACGGTACAACCGACATTCCTGATCCTGATGCGGAAACCCTCCTTCACACCGGAGAGAACGAATTGCGCGAGCTCCGCTGGCATCTCGGTGTCGGCCAGCTCCAAACGCCAGGCTTCAAAGCACAAGTCGGTAGAGAAGGTTCCGCCTGAGTCGCCCTCGTCACGGGGTTCATCGAAAGCAGCAGCAGGGGCGGGCGACTCGATGTTAAGAGACCCCTGCCACCGAACCCCGTCCATCAGTTTTTTGCCGTCTGGCCACCCTCCGATCTGTGGAAGGGGCCTCCGAGAGCGCCTGGCCGCAGCGCAGACAACAGTGCGTGAACCGGCACGGATTGCGATGGCAGCCGGACAGTCTGTTGTAGTCGAAGCAGACCGTTCGCTTCGGTGCTCAACTTGCCGTAGCACCAGCCTGCCGCTGCAAACTCGGTGCCGTCCTTCAGCAGAAGCCTGCCGTCCTTCAGCATCTGAATCAGCGCATTCACATTCCCGGTAATCCAGTCACCGACAGACCGGCTCGATTTGTTTGGCGCCAGCCGCTTCTGGCACCCGAATAAATGCTCATATGCTGCTGTCCTGGCTGCTGCACCTCAATTGGCCCTATAGCTGTGGGTCCCAACACCAAGTCCTCAAGGCGTGAGTACTCACCGGGTACCGCGACATTCAGTGGTCGCCGCGGCGGCTCATCAACTCGGCCGCCCAGCTGCCGGATCTCAGCCTCCATGCGCGCTTGATCCCGGCGAATCGTCAGCAGGCGCAGCTGCTTCTCCGCTTCCAGCAGCTCTCGGTCCAGGTCGCCAGTCCCGTAGGTCTCTCCTGCCGCCCTTCTGTCACCGGCTGTCGCCCTCCTGTCGTCTGAAGACATCTCGCTGAGCTCCTGCCTCCTTGGATGATCGCTGCTGTCACGATCGTCGATGAGTCTAGAGATCGATGCTGATTGGGCTCCTGCTGAGTCTTGTGCCTCCGCCTGTCAGAGTCGCTCCTGCAAGGTGTGATTTGTTTCCAGCAGTATGCAGGCCTCTTGCACGCAAGGCGGTGCGCAGCTCCTTTACAGTCATAGGGCTGTCTGACATGGACTAGCAGTCCAAAAAAATTTGCAACCAAGGCAGAGAGGCCAACCGCCCCAGAACACAGCATAAAACCCCCGGCACCCACGCCCACGAGGAGGGGTGGGGGGCCGGCAGGGGGGACGCAAACACGCGAGGGGGTGGGCAGCGTACACAAACGCCGGTAGCGCCGCAGCGCAACCAATCAAAAATGGGCAAGGGTTGCTGGTAGATGCACGGCTGATTTCAATGACTATTCCGACACTGGGGAGATACGAAAAGATGAGAAATCAAACGATAATTCAATTGTACAATAAAAGTAAACTCGCGGGCTCAGATAAATCATGTAATAAAAGGCTATAAAATAGCTCCCCGCCTTGACCCCGCAATGCTATGTAGCTCTCTTATTTATGGTTTCGTGTAAACATTCTTGTCTACTTTTTGAAATTGAAAATAATTGAAAGGATCAATTGAAATCTGGGGACTCGGGTAACTGAAAAGAAATTGGGCTGATTTCATAAAGATTGTGAAATTGAAAAGATGAAATCCATTTACGGTTTGGTGTACAAATTTCGGTTTACCCACTATTCCCCCGAATTCATACTGCATGGAATCCCGGATACGGATACGGAGACAGGAGGCGGAAGCGTTACAGATTTAAATACACAAATAAGTTAGAGATTTTGTATGTGTGAATTTAGTATAGGGTAGGTGAATGGGAGGGGGTTTGGGTGTACGACTGTAACAACCAGCCAGCAAGATAAGAAAAGGAGGGGTGAAGTGCGCGAGTGAGGAAAGAGACGATATTAAATAGCCCATCAGAATTAGAATCAGGATTGGCTTTATGTCAATTGAGATCTGGATGCTGAAGGGAAGATAAGCATACCACGTACAAAGAAGCTATATTGTTCCGCTACTAGCTATGGTTCACTGGAGTGACTTTTTAAATGAATGACAGTTCGGTCGTGATCTACTCCGACTCAAGTGCGGCTGTTGGGATCATAAACAGAAGCTGCTGCCGGCAACCTGAGTTGCGACCGCTGTTCCAGACTGCCATGCTCAATGCTGTTAGGCGTGGGGTTGAGGTGCGCACTTTTCATGTGCCTGGCTGCTGGTACCACGTTTTTGCAGACCCGTGCTCTAGGCTTAACGCAGTGGACAAAATGCGTGATTTTTTATTTCGAGTGTATGGCACTGTAAACTGCTGTTTTGATGAGATCGCTAGCCATGCTTTCTGCCCTGCTTTCCTAACGCGCCCGCACGAAGCGGAGTTACCGGTCGCAGCTCGCGTCCTGGCTGCGTTTTTGCAACTCCCGGCATCTGACGCCGGCGCGGGCAGAGCCGATGCGCGTGGCTGAGTACATGGCCGAGCTGTCCACCCAGCTGTCAGCCTTTCGGAGTTGCCAGGCGTATGCCAACGCGGTCTCGCTGTACTTCAGAGCTCTCGGCCGGCCGGACCCGTGTGAGTCGCCGATGGTCAAGCTGGTGCTTCGTGGTCTTCGCCGATGTCTCAGTCGGCAGCAGCGCTCAAGGGAGCCGTTCATTATCGCTGATCTCCTCAAGCTGCACGCCCACCTGGACCAACGTCTGAAGAGTGACATCGCGTTCTGGGCAGCTGTTCTGGCAGCCTGGTGAGGTATGCTGCGACAAGCGAATATGACAACGCAATCGGAGCAGCTCAATCTGTGGTGCGACCTGGCGGCATCAAACATCGTCTCGGAGTGCGACTGTGAGCTCACCGTGCGGCATTGAAAGACCAACCAGTTTTGCGACCGAATTCAGTGAGTATTTCTTCCGAAGTTGCCTGATGAGAGCTTGGGTGTCCTGTGCCCGTTCCGTGCGCTCGAGCGGCAGCCACGGGCAAACCGAGTTGACCAGGCGCCGCGTCCGGTTCACCTGTTCTCCCCGTGGTCGTCAACGGGGTGGTTGCCTCTGACGGCTAGCAGGTTTGATAGACGGCTTCGTTCGCTGTGCACATCGGCGGGTTTGTCGCCACCCGAGTTCACTGGACACGGGCTGCGCCGGGGCAGCGCTACAGCAGCCATGCAGCTCGGTGTTCCACGGCCTATGATAAAGAAGCTGGACGACTGGAAGGGCGCTGTGCTGTCATAGCTTACGCC
>NIVC01001054.1:84743-97243 GCA_002269645.1 Macrostomum lignano | reverse complement strand
GCGAAGAACGTTTTGCAACTTTGGCATCCCGGAAGTACTGGTTACTGACAATGGACCGCAGTTCCTTGCCAGTGAAACAGAAGCCTGGTTGAAGCGAACTGGAGTGCTACACCTCAAGTCACCCAGATACCATCCCGCTTCGAATGGAGTAGCCGAGGTAGCAGTCAAAAGGCTGAAGACCAAGCTAAAACAGCTAAACGATCCAGACCCGGAAGTTCGAATGCAACAAGTTTTGTACGCCATTCGAGTCTGCCCAAGAGCCAACGATGTCGCTCCGTGTCGAGAAATGTTTGGGCGCCAGTTTAATACTAGACTGTCACTGCTACATCGTCGGTCGTTCCAGGACAAGAAAACAGTACAAACTCACAATCCTGTTTGGGTCCAAGATCCCTTCAACAAGGAGTGGAGAGAGGGAGTATTTCAAGAAGCGGTTGGAGAACAGCTGAGACGAGTACAGGACCATAGAGGACGAGATCTGGTGGTGCACCGGAACCATGTCAGAGACAGAGCCGAGGCTGAAACCCACAAGCCTATCGAAGACGATGGAGAACCAAGTTCTATTCAACCTTCGGAGTCCAGGTACCCAGTGCGGATCCGGAGAGCACCAGACAGGTACCAAGCATCTTGAAGGAAAGAGGGATAATATGACGTGACTATAATATTGATATTATTTTAATTGCATATGCAGTTAGACGCGTTTTGTTTTATCTATGGACTAAATGAAGCTGCCAAAACAGGCTTGGGTTAAAAGCCCGCTGTGAGAATGTGAAATAAAGAGAAATAAGAGCAATACTAAGAACCCTTGAGCAGCGTAAAACTCTGCTATGATATCAGCACTAATAATTAGTGCCTTAAGCATATTGAAGTAACCTGAAAACATAACAGTGTGGGATAAGTGTGGGATACAATCGCTGGTAGGGACACTCACCTATGCGATTCGCGGGTCACCCCAATAGCGTAGGCAGTGATAGACTGCTCAGCAAGCACTTCGTAGACCTTAACCTTGCTTCTAATGAGATTGCTGTTTCCAGAAGTTAACAGCACCAGGTGATTGTTCTTGTGACTCTTTGAGCTGTAGCCGTTTTTCAAATGATTCACGGCCATTTCAATGGCAGGGTAAGATTCTCTGTTTGCGCGTATATCCTCGCTTGCCATATTGATGCCGTCGATGATTGCGAGAATTTCTGCTTTGGTTTTCTTTTGGCTCAGACTCAAAATCTGATAGGCTTTATTGAAAGAGTAAAAAGTGAAAATGGCGACTTTTACGGGGCTGTCGCTTCGGCCAATGTCAAAGAAGCCAACGATGGCTTTAGCGGCGTCTTTCAGCTTCTGAAAGTCGGCTGCCTCGGACCGGGTGATGTCCAGCACAAGTGCGATATCGGCTGGGGCCTTGCTTTGACAGGTGCTGGTCATGTCTATAGGGAGAAAAGTTTGTAAGTAGGTGAATCCGGGTTTCTGATGGTAGATAGATGGTAGCTGTATCGATAGGCAAGTCCATCACTTACTGCAAAACACGTAATCGACAATGTTATGCGTGTGGCATTTCATGCGACGATTTTCAAAGTAGGTCCACGAGCTCACGATGGATGCACGTTTCTTATCATCGCAGGCGCTAACCGACATCTGCACCTTGCTGCAGCTCTGACCACTCTCTTCTGCAAAACAGTTTTATTGGTGAACAGTTTGTGCACAGGTGACTCATGATGCGGCACAACACCCTCCTCCAAGCCACCACTGAACCACAGCACCCACCATAACACGGCACTTGGTAACTCAGAGCATCGCCATCTCACTGCACCCACCACCCCACAGCACACAATTTCCTAAAGCACCCACCACCGCACTGCACTCACCACTCCACTGCACCCACCACCCCACTGCACCCACCCCCTAACTGCACCCACCACCTCACTGCACCCACCTCCCCACTGCATCCACTACCCCACTGCACCCACCACCCCACAGCACACAATTTCCCACAGCACTAACCACCTCACTGCACCCACCTCCCCACTGCATCCACTACCCCACTGCACCCACCACCCCACAGCACACAATTTCCCACTGCACTCACCACCCCACTGCACCCACCCCTCACTGCACCCACCCCTCACTGCACCCACCACCTTATTGCACCCACCCCTCACTGCACCCACCACCTCACTGCACCCACCTCCCCACTGCACCCACCACCCCACTGCACCCACCACCCCACTGCACCCACCACCATACAGCACCCACCACCCCACAGCAGCAACCACCTCACGGCACCCGCCACCCCACTGCACCCAACACCCCATATTACGCGCCAACACACAGCACCCAACACCCCATTGCACCCACCACCCCGCAGCACCCGCCACCCCACAGTACCCGAAACCTCACAGCACCCAACACCTCAAAGCACCCAACACCTCACAGCACCCAACACCTCAAAACACCCACCACCTCAGAGCACCCGCCACCCCACAGCATCCAACACCCCACAGCACCCAACACCTCACAGTATCCTCCACCTCACAGTATCCACCACGATACAGAACCCCCGATCCCACCACATTCACCTTACTAGTAAATAGCCGCAGTCAATACAGGCAACTAAAAAAGTAAAACTTCAAAACTCACTGCAGCTTTCTACTTTCCGCGAAAGGTTTATCCTGCACCTCATGGGGGTAGGCAAGGTGAAGTCTTTTGATATCTTGCTCTCGTAAGAGTAGCGAACGCCGTCCATACAAGGCCCAGTGTACTTGCTTGTCTTCAAGAACCTGCAGTCGCCGCAGACTCGGCGGTAGTTCAGAGCCCTCGATACCTCGAACGCTTTGTCAATACCAAGAGACAGACGGCAGTTGAAGCCCTGCATTGTGAAGAGCAGCCTCCTGGGAAAAAATTAGTGCGACTTGTTTAATCTGTGACAACGTTGCATTGTAATGAAAATATTAAAGGGCTCACATTTCTACTCTTAGTAGCCTAGTATATGGACCAATGACAATGATTTTGATATGCACCGACTCTGTCAGGCATGATCACATTCATTCTGAGCAGCGTGGAGTTGTGGGGAATCGAACCCTGTCTGGTCTGCTGTTAAATCTGCTACTCTGCTCACCTGTGCCAGGGACTACCGATGCCGATCACGTGAAATCCGATTCTCTTCATCTTCATGCGGAACACGTGTTGTCGGGCGTTTGCCATGCTTAGAGCGTTCGGCTCGGGGTACTTGTCCAGGATGTCTTCCTGTCGGCCGTCCATCACCAACATCAAGTTGAACATGGCTTGCTTCGGCCTCAGCTGGGGCAACAGCCGGTCCCACACCAGCTTCACTGGGGCCTCGAAGTCCGTCTTGCCGCCCACAAACTCCAGCCGGTTCACAGCGTTCACAAAGTCCTCTGCCGTCACCGTGTCATTAAAGTCCAGCACGAGACGGGCGTGCTGGGCGTAGGTCACCAGAGCCATTCGGGTCTTCGTCTGCGACACCTTGAACCGGCTGGGCAGCTGGCGGAGGAATGGCTTCAGCTTTTCGAACTCGGCGGCATTCGACGACGAGGACGCGTCAACGCAGACCACGACGTCCAGGCGCTGGTGGCACTTGTCGTCCTTGTCATCGGCGCCGCTCGCTGCAGAGCAGCAGAGGAGCGCGAGCAGCGCCAGCGACAAGCTGGTTGAACCCAGGAGCCTCCGCGGTGAGCAGCGCCTGCTTGGCATGGCCTTGATGGCTGGCTGGTCTGTGAGGTGTGAGCAGAATTGGATTGGGATGCTCTGGAACAGGACAGACAGACAGACAGACAGACAGACAGACAGACAGACAGACAGACAGACAGACAGACAGACAGACAGACAGACAGACAGACCGACAGACAGACAGAGAGAGACAGACAGACAGACGGACAGACAGACAGAGACAGACAGACAGACATACAGACAGACAGACAGACAGACAGACAGACAGACAGACAAAAATACAATGAAAGGCAATAAAGCACGAGGCTATCTGCTTATTATTATTAATAAATTATTTTCTTACCTGGATTAATATGCGCTCACTAAAGAGAACAATGCAGTCAGCAAGTAACTCCACAATAGCTTATTAATTAGTTGCTATGCAAGTGGTGTTGCAGTGCGGTAGTCTTGGCTTATAAAATCAGCTCTGCTAATTTGCACGTCAGTATGCTAGCGTAATTCCGGCTGCTACTGAGCGAATTATCATCCCTCTGCCCCACGACCTGCTCCACGGACTGAACCCCAGCAATTTGTCTGTGGCCAATGGGGGCTCCCGGCTGCGTGTTTTAAAATTCTGTTCTGTCTATGGGCGAAACATAACCATGCCACCGCTAATTTGATGCATTTTATTTTTTAAAGTACAAAGTTAGATTCAAAGTTTGTTGAACTTTTATTTAATAGCAAATTTTGAACACCTACGAGCTTCTCTTGAAATCTTGGAGCTGACACTGAAGCAGTTGACTGATGAGCTGCGGTATATGCTGTAGCATGTATCCCATATGCTGTAGCATCTATCCCATATGCTGTAGCATCTATCCCATATGCTGTAGCATCTATACCATATGCTGTAGCATCTATCCCATATGCTGTAGCATCTATCCCATATGCTGTAGCATCTATCCCATATGCTGTAGCATCTATCCCATATGCTGTAGCATCTATCCCATATGCTGTAGCATCTATCCCATATGCTGTAGCATCTATCCCATATGCTGTAGCATCTATCCCATATGCTGTAGCATCTATCCCATATGCTGTAGCATCTATCCCATATGCTGTAGCATCTATCCCATATGCTGTAGCATCTATCCCATATGCTGTAGCATCTATCCCATATGCTGTAGCATCTATCCCATATGCTGTAGCATCTATACCATATGCTGTAGCATCTATACCATATGCTGTAGCATCTATCCCATCTGCTGTAGCATAACATTTATTTTTTGAGTGTCAATATAGAAGGCAGGTAGTATTTACAAGAGTACAAATGAGATACATGTTTTTATTGTCAAGAGTCTAAGAGTCTCAGAGATCAAGAAAGTCGAGTCTATTTTGCTTAAAAGAACGCAATAAAAATTAGCATCATTTTTAATTGAAAATATTAATGAAAACAAATAATGGATAAGACACAAGAAATAGATAAAATTATTTGAATGCAAATCACACAGGCGGTTAGAACAAACAACAGTAGTAATATAACTAAAGTAACTGCATTCATCTTCTTGAATTTTTTTAGTCAAAAGTCTCCTATTGATAATAATTTTCTAACTTTAAAAAAAGCAAATAACTCATACGATGATTTTCGTGATTCGTAAAGCAAAATTTACAAAATAACACAATTCACCAATGTTCGATGCGTGGGAATTGAAGCACCGGCCACTTGTTTACAGACCAGCGGGTTTGTTGATGCCGCGCAGAAGCTGGCCAATAAATGAGTGGCCTGATCACAGGGCACAGCCAGCAATAAAATGGAATCTTAACAAACAGTCAACGACTCGGCTAGACTTCAGGGAATGCACTGGCAGTTCAGGGAATAGATTGGGACTTCAGGGAAGTATAGATTGGGACTTCAGGGAAGTTCAGGGAAGTATAGATTGGGACTTCAGGGAAGTATAGATTGGGACTTCAGGGAAGTATAGATTGGGACTTCAGGGAAGTATAGATTGGGACTTCAGGGAAGTTCAGGGAAGTATAGATTAGGACCTCAGGACATGCAGTGGGACTTCAGGGCATAGATTAGGACTTCAGGGCATAGATTAGGAATTTGGGTCACAGGTTATGACTTCACGGTATGCACTTGGACTTTGAGACCAAAAACGGAGTATCAAAATGACGCTAATTTAACAGAGATAGACTACTGAAAATCTAAATAAGCATTCAAATATAAGCAAAGTAAGAATTGCTCACTGTTAACTTTTTCTACACATGTACAGAAGGCAGAACAGTAAGAAAGGGTTCAAGTGTTTTTGGCTTTGCCATCAGCTTGGCCAGCCTGAGCAAACTGCGACTTCAACTCGGCCAGAACAAACGATTTCACAGTTTCAAAATCGTGAATAACGCCGTAGGGTTTCAGATGGTAGACGAAGAACTCCAGTGCGTACATCAGTCGGGGACTCACGTAGTGAAACGAGACGGTGGTGTCGCTGCAGCAGTCGGGGCCCTGCGGAGTGACGGTGTAAGAAATTCAACCATTTCTGCGCAAGTGTATGCCGCTGGCATTGGCTGGCCACTGAAGGATCTGAGAGGGTGGCAAGAGAAGCGGTGGAGGGTAGCAAAAGAAGCACCGGAGGGTAGCAAGAGAAGGGGTGGAGGGTAGCAAGAGAAGGGGTGGAGGGTAGCAAGAGAAGCGGTGGAGGGTAGCAAAAGGAGATTCGGAGGTTAGCAAAAGAAGCACCGGAGGGTAGCAAGAGAAGCGGTGTAGGGTAGCAAGAGAAGGGGTGTAGGGTAGCAAGAGAAGCGGTGGAGGGTAGCAAAAGGAGATTCGGAGGGTAGCAAAAGAAGCACCGGAGGGTAGCAAGAGAAGGGGTGGAGGGTAGCAAGAGAAGCGGTGGAGGGTAGCAAAAGGAGATTCGGAGGTTAGCAAAAGAAGCACCGGAGGGTAGCAAGAGAAGGGGTGGAGGGTAGCAAAAGAAGCGGTGGAGGGTAGCAAAAGAAGCGGTGGAGGGTAGCAAAAGAAGCGGTGGAGGGTAGCAAAAGAAGCGGTGGAGGGTAGCAAGAGAAGCGGTGGAGGGTAGCAAAAGAAGCGGTGGAGGGTAGCAAAAGAAGCGGTGGAGGGTAGCAAGAGAAGCGGTGGAGGGTAGCAAAAGAAGCGGTGGAGGGTAGCAAGAGAAGCGGTGGAGGGTAGCAAAAGGAGATTCGGAGGGTAGCAAAAGAAGCACCGGAGGGTAGCAAGAGAAGGGGTGGAGGGTAGCAAGAGAAGGGGTGGAGGGTAGCAAAAGAAGCGGTGGAGGGTAGCAAAAGAAGCGGTGGAGGGTAGCAAGAGAAGCGGTGGAGGGTAGCAAAAGAAGCGGTGGAGGGTAGCAAAAGAAGCGGTGGAGGGTAGCAAAAGAAGCGGTGGAGGGTAGCAAGAGAAGCGGTGGAGGGTAGCAAAAGAAGCGGTGGAGGGTAGCAAAAGAAGCGGTGGAGGGTAGCAAGAGAAGCGGTGGAGGGTAGCAAAAGAAGCGGTGGAGGGTAGCAAAAGAAGCGGTGGAGGGTAGCAAGAGAAGCGGTGGAGGGTAGCAAAAGAAGCGAGCATCAAAGCAAATAGGAAAAAACACAGGGAAATGCACTAACAGTTTTCAGCGGATGATAGTTGTAATGCCACAGCCAGTTATCCTTGGGTATGGCATTGGGCAGCAGGTGGCTCTCGGGCGGGAACGGGTGGAATCGTTCTCGACCCAGCTCGTCAACGGAATCGAAAACTTTAACTCCGACAGATTCCAGACAGGAGCCTGCGAAAAGTTAAGGAGGAACAAGGCGTGTCCATCAAGTCCAAACCAGTTGGGCGAGCTATCGGATTTCAACACGTAGGACTTAAAGTCTGATCAAATAGTAGCATAGTTTGCATTTTCAAGAGCGGCTCTGATATGCGTGCTGCCTTCCCCCCTCCAATCCGATGCCAAGAGTGTATGGCGTCTCTGAGAATGGCGTCTCTGAGAATGGCGTCTCTGAGAATGGCGCCTCTGGTAATGGCGCCTATACCTTTAATAATAGCACCTTTGGTAATGGCGCCTCTGATAATAGCGCCTCTGGTAATGGCGTCTCTGAGAATGGCGCCTCTGGTAATGGCGCCTATACCTTTAATAATAGCACCTTTGGTAATGGCGCCTCTGATAATAGCGCCTCTGGTAATGGCGTCTCTGAGAATGGCGCCTCTGGTAATGGCGCCTATACCTTTAATAATAGCACCTTTGGTAATGGCGCCTCTGATAATGGCGCCTCTGATAATGGCGCCTCTGGTAATGGCGCCTCTGGTAATGGCGCCTATACCTTTAATAATAGCACCTTTGGTAATGGCGCCTCTGATAATGGCGCCTCTGATAATGGCGCCTCTGGTAATGGCGCCTATACCTTTAATAATAGCGCCTTTGGTAATGGCGCCTCTGATAATGGCGCCTCTGATAATGGCGCCTCTGGTAATGGCGCCTATACCTTTAATAATAGCGCCTTTGGTAATGGCGCCTCTGATAATGGCGCCTCTGATAATGGCGCCTCTGATAATGGCGCCTCTGATAATGGGGCCTCTACCTTTAATAATAGCGCCTCTGATAATGGCGCCTATACCTTTAATAATAGCACCTTTGGTAATGGCGCCTCTGATAATGGCGCCTCTGATAATGGCGCCTCTGGTAATAGCGCCTCTGGTAATGGCGCCTCTACCTTTAATAATAGCGCCTCTGATAATTGCGCCTCTGATAATGGCGCCTTTGGTAATAGCGCCACTGATAATGGCGCCTCTGTATATAGCGCCACTGATAATGGAGCCACTGATAATGGCGCCTCTGATAATGGCGCCTCTGATAATGGCGCCTCTTATAATGTGGCCTCTACCTCTAATAATAGCACCTCTGTTAATGGCGCCCCTGGAGCTGGGGCGTCACTAAAGCATAATCCATTAGCATATTGAATAACTTTTCAATGTCAATTTACATGGAACTCACCAACTTGAACATCCTCAGCCCCGCCAGACTGGGGACTGCATTTGGAACTTTTGCTTTGAAGGCCGCGCTCAATAAACAGTTTGACAGCCTCTCTGGACAGCACGTAGCCGGCCCCGCCGGACATGTAGCCCTGTCTCACGAAGGGCTTGAATCGACGCCCGGCGTAGAGGCCGGAGTCCGGGTCACTGTTGCGCAGCATGTAGCGCAGATTCTCCACCACTGCGTAGGTGTCGTCGTCCGCTTTGAGAAAGAAATCGTAATCCTTCAGGTGGTGATCGTACAGGTACCGGAATGCTGCCTTCGTTTTTGCCCACAGATTGTCGCGGCCTTCGCCTACCTTCAGAGCTGGTAAAGATTGGTTAGTGAGTTAGGATGCCTGAATGCCTGAGGATGCAGTCTCTAATATACCTGAACAGTCCCTAATACACCTGAACAGTCCCTAATACACTTGAACAGTCCCTAATACACCTGAACAGTCCCTAATACACCTGAACAGTCCCTAATGCACCTGAACAGTCCCTAATGCACCTGAACAGTCCCTAATACACCTGAACAGTCCCTAATACACCTGAACAGTCCCTAATACACCTGAACAGTCCCTAATGCACCTGAACAGTCCCTAATACACCTGAACAGTCCCTAATACACCTGAACAGTCCCTAATACACCTGAACAGCCCCTAATACACCTGAACAGTCCCTAATGCACCTGAACAGTCCCTAATACACCTGAACAGTCCCTAATACACCTGAACAGTCCCTAATACACCTGAACAGCCCTAATACACCTGAACAGCCCCTAATACACCTGAACAGTCCCTAATACACCTGAACAGTCCCTAATGCACCTGAACAGTCCCTAATGCACCTGAACAGTCCCTAATGCACCTGAACAGTCCCTAATACACCGGAACAGTCCCTAATGCACCTGAACAGTCCCTAATGCACCTGAACAGTCCCTAATGCACCTGAACAGTCCCTAATACACCTGAACAGTCCCTAATACACCTGAACAGTCCCTAATACACCTGAACAGTCCCTAATACACCTGAACAGTCCCTAATGCACCTGAACAGTCCCTAATGCACCTGAACAGTCCCTAATGCACCTGAACAGTCCCTAATGCACCTGAACAGTCCCTAATGCACCTGAACAGTCCCTAATACACCTGAACAGTCCCTAATACACCTGAACAGTCCCTAATGCACCTGAACAGTCCCTAATGCACCTGAACAGTCCCTAATGCACCTGAACAGTCCCTAATGCACCTGAACAGTCCCTAATGCACCTGAACAGTCCCTAATGCACCTGAACAGTCCCTAATACACCTGAACAGTCCCTAATACACCTGAACAGTCCCTAATACACCTGAACAGTCCCTAATACACCTGAACAGTCCCTAATGCACCTGAACAGTCCCTAATGCACCTGAACAGTCCCTAATACCTGAACAGTCCCTAATGCACCTGAACAGTCCTAATGCACCTGAACAGTCGCTAATACACCTGAACAGTCCCTAATACACCTGAACAGTCCCTAATGCACCTGAACAGTCCCTAATGCACCTGAACAGTCCCTAATACACATTGAACACAGGATAAAACAATGCAAAAACTTATCGCTCAGTACTAACCAATGGACGGCAGTGAAGGATCAGCTTTAGTGCTCATAAATACAAAGTTATTGCACCGTTTGACCCAGGTAGCCTTGAGATGAACAGCCTTAGACTCGTGGTTGCCAGGCGAAGTCATAATCCAGCAGAATATGCGGACTTTCGCTTTGAGCCTGTCGCAAAGATATTTCTCGTTCAGATGGGAATGAGATGCGGAGTCATTCCACAGAGCAGACTGGCGCACTGGACCCATACGGCGGATGGCGGCGTCCCAGGCGCGTGTCGTGCGGCTGGCGGGGCACGAACTGGCCTTCGGCGGCGAGCAGCTGCTGAGCAGAGGCCTTGACGGTGATGGGAAAACAGGAGCAGAGTGCGTGTTCAGAATGCAAACCTTTGTTAGATGACCAGAATAGCAGTGAAGTCAAGTCAAAATTGCACAAGTTCGAACTTCATAATAGGCTCTTAATGGGGATCATGGAAGATCCTCATTGGGAATGCATCCTCAGGGAATGGATCCTCATGGGGAATGGATCCTCATGGGGAATGAATCCTCATGGGGAATGGATCCTCATGGGAATGAATCCTCATGGGGAATGGATCTTCATGGGAATGGATCTTCATGGGAATGGATCTTCATGGGGAATGCATCCTCATGGGAATGAATCTTCATGAGAAATGGATCCTCATTGGGAATGCCAT
Organism: Macrostomum lignano; assembly: GCA_002269645.1. NCBI lineage: Eukaryota > Metazoa > Platyhelminthes > Macrostomidae > Macrostomum > Macrostomum lignano. The sequence continues at coordinate 86,300 of NIVC01001054.1, read as the reverse complement.
CCTCATGGGGAATGGATCCTCATGGGAATGCATCCTCATGGGGAATGGATCTTCATGGAATGGATCTTCATGGGGAATGCATCCTCATGGGGAATGCATCCTCATGAGAAATGCATCCTCATGGGGAATGGATCTTCATGGGAATGGATCCTCATTGGGAATGCATCCTCATGGGGAATGGATCCTCATGGGAATGCATCCTCATGGGGAATGGATCTTCATGGGGAATGGATCTTCATGGGGAATGCATCCTCATGGGAATGCATCCTCATGAGAAATGCATCCTCATGGGGAATGGATCTTCATGGGAATGGATCCTCATTGGAATGAATCCTCGTGAGAAATGGATCCTCATGGGAAATGATTCTCATGGGAATGGATCCTCATTGGAATGCATCCTCATGGGGAATGGATCCTCATGGGCAATGGATCCTCGTGGCAATGAATCCTATATGAAGACTGCAGACTGTCATTCGTCTATTCCAATTTTTTCATATAGTGAAACTTCAATAAGAGCATTGGACGAGATGTAAATGAAGGACGGACAGTGAAAAAAAACAAGAAAGCAACGCTAACTTGCACACTGTGATCAGTTCCAAATCATTTGTTGGTTGATGCAACTCAACTTTCAAACCGAGAGAACGCGTCTCTAGTCTTATTGAAAAAGCGTGACTCGAACCCCGAAGTATATCGAACTCACTTTTCAAGCAGTTTCATGGTAGCAACCGAGACAAATTTCTAGCAATCATTTCATAAGATTTCGAAAGTCGGAGAGTGATTTCATAAAAAAAGGAGACTAAAGTGAAGACGTCCTGAAACAACAAAGTCCCGCATCACTGTATACTGACCTGCTTAGTGTCGTGCACAGCTTCGCAGCATCCTGCATCAGCAGCAGGCTGACAGCCGAGCTCGCGCACCCGGTGCCATGAGTAGCAGGTAGCTGAGCATGCAGCAAAGGCGAAGCCACACAGCCGCCGTTAGCAAGTGTGCTTGGACTTCAGCATCTGCACCAGCCGAGTCTAACTTTAAAGAGTTTACAAATAAAAGAAGAAAAAACAAATTCTTCAAACTTCTTTGTTGTTTGGCTGAAATGGAATGACGAACGCGATAGGAGAATATGTAACTACTACTACCAATCACTACTACCACTTCTACTACTACCACCACTACTACCACTAATACTACTACTACTAATACTACTACTACTACTACTAATACTACTACTACTAATACTTACTACTAATACTACTACTACTACTACTAATACTACTACTACCACCACTATACCACTAATACTACTATACTAATACTACTGCTACCACAATACTACTACTAATTACTACTAATACTTACTACTACTACTACCACTACTACTATCACCAATACTACTACTACTACTACTACTACTATGCTACTACTACTATACTACTGCTACTACTACTACTACTACTAATACTACTACTAATGCTACTACTACTAATGCTGCTAAATAAAAAATGAACAACAAGCAAAAGTAATTAAGAAAACCTTAACTACATTAATTAACCTTATGAATTA
>NIVC01001054.1:0-83411 GCA_002269645.1 Macrostomum lignano | reverse complement strand
CTGATAATGGCGCCTCTGGTAATGGCGCATATACCTTTAATAATAGCGCCTTTGGTAATGGCGCCTCTGATAATGGCGCCTCTGATAATGGCGCCTCTGATAATGGCGCCTCTGATAATGGGGCCTCTACCTTTAATAATAGCGCCTCTGATAATTGCGCCTCTGATAATGGCGCCTATACCTTTAATAATAGCACCTTTGGTAATGGCGCCTCTGATAATGGCGCCTCTGATAATGGCGCCTCTGGTAATAGCGCCTCTGGTAATGGCGCCTCTACCTTTAATAATAGCGCCTCTGATAATTGCGCCTCTGATAATGGCGCCTTTGGTAATAGCGCCACTGATAATGGCGCCTCTGTATATAGCGCCACTGATAATGGAGCCACTGATAATGGCGCCTCTGATAATGGCGCCTCTGATAATGGCGCCTCTGATAATGGCGCCTCTTATAATGTGGCCTCTACCTCTAATAATAGCACCTCTGTTAATGGCGCCCCTGGAGCTGGGGCGTCACTAAAGCATAATCCATTAGCATATTGAATAACTTTTCAATGTCAATTTACATGGAACTCACCAACTTGAACATCCTCAGCCCGCCAGACTGGGGACTGCATTTGGAACTTTTGCTTTGAAGGCCGCGCTCAATAAACAGTTTGACAGCCTCTCTGGACAGCACGTAGCCGGCCCCGCCGGACATGTAGCCCTGTCTCACGAAGGGCTTGAATCGACGCCCGGCGTAGAGGCCGGAGTCCGGGTCACTGTTGCGCAGCATGTAGCGCAGATTCTCCACCACTGCGTAGGTGTCGTCGTCCGCTTTGAGAAAGAAATCGTAATCCTTCAGGTGGTGATCGTACAGGTACCGGAATGCTGCCTTCGTTTTTGCCCACAGATTGTCGCGGCCTTCGCCTACCTTCAGAGCTGGTAAAGATTGGTTAGTGAGTTAGGATGCCTGAATGCCTGAGGATGCAGTCTCTAATATACCTGAACAGTCCCTAATACACCTGAACAGTCCCTAATACACTTGAACAGTCCCTAATACACCTGAACAGCCCCTAATGCACCTGAACAGTCCCTAATACACCTGAACAGTCCCTAATACACCTGAACAGCCCCTAATGCACCTGAACAGTCCCTAATACACCTGAACAGTCCCTAATGCACCTGAACAGTCCCTAATGCACCTGAACAGTCCCTAATACACCTGAACAGTCCCTAATACACCTGAACAGTCCCTAATACACCTGAACAGTCCCTAATGCACCTGAACAGTCCCTAATACACCTGAACAGTCCCTAATACACCTGAACAGTCCCTAATACACCTGAACAGCCCCTAATACACCTGAACAGTCCTAATGCACCTGAACAGTCCCTAATACACCTGAACAGTCCCTAATACACCTGAACAGTCCCTAATACACCTGAACAGTCCCTAATACACCTGAACAGCCCTAATACACCTGAACAGTCCCTAATGCACCTGAACAGTCCCTAATGCACCTGAACAGTCCCTAATGCACCTGAACAGTCCCTAATGCACCTGAACAGTCCCTAATACACCGGAACAGTCCCTAATACACCTGAACAGTCCCTAATGCACCTGAACAGTCCCTAATGCACCTGAACAGTCCCTAATACACCTGAACAGTCCCTAATACACCTGAACAGTCCCTAATGCACCTGAACAGTCCCTAATACACCTGAACAGTCCCTAATACACCTGAACAGTCCCTAATGCACCTGAACAGTCCCTAATGCACCTGAACAGTCCCTAATGCACCTGAACAGTCCCTAATGCACCTGAACAGTCCCTAATGCACCTGAACAGTCCCTAATGCACCTGAACAGTCCCTAATACACCTGAACAGTCCCTAATACACCTGAACAGTCCCTAATACACCTGAACAGTCCCTAATACACCTGAACAGTCCCTAATGCACCTGAACAGTCCCTAATGCACCTGAACAGTCCCTAATACACCTGAACAGTCCCTAATGCACCTGAACAGTCCCTAATGCACCTGAACAGTCGCTAATACACCTGAACAGTCCCTAATACACCTGAACAGTCCCTAATGCACCTGAACAGTCCCTAATGCACCTGAACAGTCCCTAATACACATTGAACACAGGATAAAACAATGCAAAAACTTATCGCTCAGTACTAACCAATGGACGGCAGTGAAGGATCAGCTTTAGTGCTCATAAATACAAAGTTATTGCACCGTTTGACCCAGGTAGCCTTGAGATGAACAGCCTTAGACTCGTGGTTGCCAGGCGAAGTCATAATCCAGCAGAATATGCGGACTTTCGCTTTGAGCCTGTCGGCAAAGATATTCTCGTTCAGATGGGAATGAGATGCGGAGTCATTCCACAGAGCAGACTGGCGCACTGGACCCATACGGCGGATGGCGGCGTCCCAGGCGGCGTGGTCGTGCGGCTGGCGGGGCACGAACTGGCCTTCGGCGGCGAGCAGCTGCTGAGCAGAGGCCTTGACGGTGATGGGAAAACAGGAGCAGAGTGCGTGTTCAGAATGCAAACCTTTGTTAGATGACCAGAATAGCAGTGAAGTCAAGTCAAAATTGCACAAGTTCGAACTTCATAATAGGCTCTTAATGGGGGATCATGGGGAATGGATCCTCATTGGGAATGCATCCTCATGGGGAATGGATCCTCATGGGGAATGGATCCTCATGGGGAATGAATCCTCATGGGGAATGGATCCTCATGGGGAATGAATCCTCATGGGGAATGGATCTTCATGGGAATGGATCTTCATGGGGAATGGATCTTCATGGGGAATGCATCCTCATGGGGAATGAATCTTCATGAGAAATGGATCCTCATTGGGAATGCATCCTCATGGGGAATGGATCCTCATGGGAATGCATCCTCATGGGGAATGGATCTTCATGGGGAATGGATCTTCATGGGGAATGCATCCTCATGGGGAATGCATCCTCATGAGAAATGCATCCTCATGGGGAATGGATCTTCATGGGGAATGGATCCTCATTGGGAATGCATCCTCATGGGGAATGGATCCTCATGGGGAATGCATCCTCATGGGGAATGGATCTTCATGGGGAATGGATCTTCATGGGGAATGCATCCTCATGGGGAATGCATCCTCATGAGAAATGCATCCTCATGGGGAATGGATCTTCATGGGGAATGGATCCTCATTGGGAATGAATCCTCGTGAGAAATGGATCCTCATGGGAAATTGATTCTCATGGGGAATGGATCCTCATTGGGAATGCATCCTCATGGGGAATGGATCCTCATGGGCAATGGATCCTCGTGGGCAATGAATCCTTATGAAGACTGCAGACTGTCATTCGTCTATTCCAATTTTTCTTATATAGTGAAACTTCAATAAGAGGCATTGGGACCGAGTGTAAATGAAGGACGTGACAGTGAAAAAAAACAAGAAAGCAACGCTAACTTGCACACTGTGATGCCAGTTCCAAATCATTTGTTGGTGATGCAACTCAACTTTCAAACCGAGAGAACGCGTCTCTAGTCTTATTGAAAAAGCGTGACTCGAACCCCGAGTATTCGAACTCACTTTTCAAGCAGTTTCATGGTAGCAACCGAGACAAATTTCTAGCAATCATTTCATAAGATTTCGAAAGTCGGAGAGTGATTTCATAAAAAAGGAGACTAAAGTTGAAGACGTCCTGAAACAACAAAGTCGCGCGATCACTGTATACTGACCTGCTTAGTGTCGTGGCACAGCTTCGCAGCATCCTGCATCACAGCAGGCTGACAGCCGAGCTCGCGCACCCCGGTGCCATTGAGTAGCAGGTAGCTGAGCATGCAGCCAAAGGCGAAGCCCACAGCCGCCGTTAGCAAGGTGTGCTTGGACTTCAGCATCTGCACCAGCCGAGTCTAACTTTAAAGAGTTTAGCAAATAAAAGAAGAAAAAAACAAATTCTTCAAACTTCTTTGTTGTTTGGCATGCATGGAATGACGAACGCGATAGGAGAATATGGTAACTACTACTACCAATACTACTACCACTTCTACTACTACCACCACTACTACCACTAATACTACTACTACTAATACTACTACTACTACTACTAATACTACTACTACTAATACTACTACTAATACTACTACTACTACTACTAATACTACTACTACCACCACTACTACCACTAATACTACTACTACTAATACTACTGCTACCACCAATACTACTACTAATACTACTACTAATACTACTACTACTACTACCACTACTACTATCACCAATACTACTACTAGTACTACTACTACTATGCTACTACTACTACTACTACTGCTACTACTACTACTACTACTAATACTACTACTAATGCTACTACTACTAATGCTGCTAATAAAAAAATGAACACAAGCAAAAGTGAATTAAGAAAACCTTAACTACATTAATTGAACCTTATGAATTATCGTATTTATTTCACGTTAACTAGCTAGATACCTACAAAAAACACTTTACTATTTCTTGACAGCAATAATGCAGACATTTCTAGGACTCTGCTCGGGATCAAACAAGGGCAGCAGGGCCAGCTGCGCCAGATCAGCGCGGGACTCTCTCAGGTAGATCATCCTGTCCAGCAGGACCGCAGACTCGGCTAGTGGAGCCAGCAGTAGTCTCAAACAGTTCCAAGTGAGCACCTCTCGCCAACGGGTGTTAACCAGCTGCTCAACTCTGACCCATTCTGATTCGTCTGCCGATATTGGACGGGAAGACACGGATAGTGCGTAGTCGCGGAATGACTGACGGCACAGCTTCTTTACGGGAAGCGCTTGCGTGATGTTGAGGGAGAGACAGTGCCACTAGCTGGTGCTGTCACATTGTCCACAGCTGGTGTTGTTACATTGTCCCCAGCTGGTGCTGTCACATTGTCCCCAGCTGGTGTTGTTACATTGTCCCCAGCTGGTGCTGTCACATTGTCCACAGCTGGTGTTGCCACATTGTCCACAGCTGGTGTTGCCACATTGTCCACAGCTGGTGTTGCCACATTGTCCACAGCTGGTGTTGTAACATTGTGCCCAGCTGGGGTTGCCGATGAGACACTGTCCCCAGCTGGGGTTGCCGATGAGACACTGTCCCCAGCTGCAGAAGCCACTCTGTCCCCTAGAAGCAGCAGCTGCAGACCAGCCCTGTAGGCGTGAGCCCTCAAGCGGCCAATCTCGTCAGGCAGTCTGAGACGCCTAGCAAAGGCCAGCAAAGAGTGGCAGGCCAACTCCAAAGCCTGATAGCTCAGTTGGTCAGAGGCTCCGGCTCTCATAGGAAAGCAGCTCGAACCGCTGGCCACGCTGCGCATATAGCAGCAGCCAACCGAAGCCAGGCCGAGCACAGGCGGGCTGGCATCTTCAATCAGTGCTCGAACTAGCAGAGAGCTCAAATCCCCGCATGCGTGCAAACCCGTAAGCAGCAGAGGCCTGTCAGCTGGGCACTGGGCCAGCAGATCCGCGCCAGACTGCAGCACCTGACACCGGTGCTGGGGAGTGCAGCCCGATGCCGCTGACTGCACACGATGCAGTCGCTGGGCTCGAAGATCCAGCTCCGCCGCGGCTGGACCGTGATGACTGGCACCCTCAATCGCCAGGACTGGAAGTCCCAACTCGACTGACAGGTGGCGGGACAGGTGACCGAGACCCGAGCCGGCGTCCACTACTAGCGGCTCCAGTTCCGGCTGGTGGACTCGCTGGTGCAGCCACGATATCACCTGCGGTTTCATTGGGGCGCTGTGAGAGCTGTGTGGACTGCTAGACTGTGAGAGCTGTGTGGATTGCTACTGTGAGAGCTGTGTGGATTGCTAGACTGTGAGAGCTGTGTGGATTGCTAGACTGTGAGAGCTGTGTGGATTGCTAGACTGTGAGAGCTGTGTGGATTGCTAGACTGTGAGAGCTGTGTGGATTGCTAGACTGTGAGAGCTGTGTGGATTGCTAGACTGTGAGAGCTGTGTGGATTGCTAGACTGTGAATTGCTACACTGAGAGCTGTGTGGATTGCTAGACTGTGAGAGCTGTGTGGATTGCTAGACTGTGAGAGCTGTGTGGATTGCTAGACTGTGAGAGCTGTGTGGATTGCTAGACTGTGAGAGCTGTGTGGATTGCTAGACTGTGAATTGCTACACTGAGAGCTGTGTGGATTGCTAGACTGTGAGAGCTGTGTGGATTGCTAGACTGTGAGAGCTGTGTGGATTGCTAGACTGTGAGAGCTGTGTGGATTGCTAGACTGTGAGAGCTGTGTGGATTGCTAGACTGTGAGAGCTGTGTGGATTGCTAGACTGTGAGAGCTGTGTGGATTGCTAGACTGTGAGAGCTGTGTGGACTGCTAGACTGTGAGAGCTGTGTGGATTACTAGACTGTGAGAGCTGTGTGGATTGCTAGACTGTGAGAGCTGTGTGGATTGCTAGACTGTGAGAGCTGTGTGGATTGCTAGACTGTGAGAGCTGTGTGGATTGCTAGACTGTGAGAGCTGTGTGGATTACTAGACTGTGAGAGCTGTGTGGATTGCTAGACTGTGAGAGCTGTGTGGACTGCTAGACTGTGAGAGCTGTGTGGATTACTAGACTGTGAGAGCTGTGTGGATTGCTAGACTGTGAGAGCTGTGTGGACTGCTAGACTGTGAGAGCTGTGTGGATTGCTAGACTGTGAGAGCTGTGTGGATTGCTAGACTGTGAGAGCTGTGTGGATTGCTAGACTGTGAAAGCTGTGAATTGCTACACTGAGAGCTGTGTGGATTGCTAGACTGTAAGAGCTGTGTAGATTGCTAGACTGTGAGACTTGCTAGAGCGATAAAATTTGGCACTAAGGCTAATTTTATGCAACGCAAAATTAGGATAATAATTTTAATCAGAATCTAAACCGATTTCGGAGCCTCACATTTCCTAGCGAGCAGATCTCGTGCTCCTTTTTTAACTTGACTTTCTTCCGGAGCGCCGGCTTAAGCTGTGGCTTGCGCGCGGTTGCAGGGAGACTGGCGGGCGAGGCAGGTTCATCATCAAACACTGCCAGCCTCAGTTGCTCACAAGCTGGACAAACTGTCCGAGACAGCAGCGGCAACCACCCGGTGGACATGGCGCCCTCTGCAGGGCAGTTGAGCTGGTAGAGTCGGGTCAGCTGACGCAGCGACTGCAGCAGTAGCGGCGCGGGACTGCGCCGGTTTACACAGGGGGAGCTGCGGGGGTTTGGGAATCGCTGGATTGCAGTGCGCGGCGTGGGAGGGCGGTGGACAAGCAACTGACACTCTGGGAGGCCGATCCCACAAACTGAGGATCTGGGAGGCCGAACCCCAGAAACTGAGGATCTGGGAGGCCGACCCCCAGAAACTGAGGATCTGGGAGGCTGGCCCAGCAACTGAGGATCTGGGAGGCTGGCCCAGCAACTGAGGATCTGGGAGGCTGGCTCAGCAACTGAGGATCTGGGAGGCTGGCTCAGCAACTGAGGATCTGGGAGGCTTGGCCCAGCAACTGAGGATCAGGGAGGCTTGGCCCAGCAACTGGGGATCTGGGAGGCTGGCCCAGCAACTGAGGATCTGGGAGGCTTGGCCCAGCAACTGAGGATCAGGGAGGCTTGGCCCAGCAACTGAGGATCTGGGAGGCTGGCCCAGCAACTGAGGATCTGGGAGGCTGGCCCAGCAACTGAGGATCTGGGAGGCTGGCCCAGCAACTGAGGATCTGGGAGGCTAGCCCAGCAACTAAGGATCTGGGAGGCTGGCCCAGCAACTGAGGATCTGGGAGGCTGGCCCAGCAACTGAGGATCTGGGAGGCTGGCCCAGCAACTGAGGATCTGGGAGGCTGGCCCAGCAACTAAGGATCTGGGAGGCTGGCCCAGCAACTGAGGATCTGGGAGGCTGGCCCAGCAACTGAGGATCTGGAGGCTGGCCCAGCAACTGAGGATCTGGGAGGCTGGCCCAGCAACTGAGGATCTGGGAGGCTGGCCCAGCAACTGAGGATCTGGGAGGCTGGCCCAGCAACTGAGGATCTGGGAGGCTGGCCCAGCAACTGAGGATCAGTATCTTTAAAAGCTTACCCATGATCCGTATTAAAGCATTTGATAACAGGCACTTTTTGACTATCTGAAAATCATTTAACCGACAATAAAATAGGTGAAGAAATGCGAGCTAATTAATAACAAGTGTCTAATGACATCAATTAATAATCTCACCCAGAGGAACAATAATATTAGCCAAGCAGGGCGGGCAGCTTTCGTTCAAATGATAGAACAGACACGGCTTGACCAGCTGCTTCAGATCGGCAACAAAGTAATCCTGCAGCAACCAGAATTAAGCAATACTGGACCGGATTAACACAGCATACCCAGCATTTACTGTTAATCGAATACTAATTGGTGAAGTTTTCCTCCGTATCCCCCCCTAGCAACCAGTTGCGCAGTTCTGCAGCTAGATTTTATGTCAACATTGGGCACACTCTGCTGACCTCAGGGGGACTGCAGACTGAATGAGGGAGGGTCGGGCCTGTCTTCAGAGAGCGAAATTGGATGAGAGAGCCGTGGTTTGTAGTGCAGTTTATACAAATATAGCTCAGTTATTGGTGCGAAATTCATTTGTGATGTTAGTCTGGTAAAGTGCTATTCTGAAGCCTGTCTGTGTGTCTGTGTTTGTCTGTCTGTCTGTCTGTCTGTCTGTCTGTGTTTCTGTCTGTCTGTCTGTCTGTCTGTCTGTCTGTCTGGTCTGTCTGTCTGTCTGCCTGTGTTTGTCTGTCTGTCTGTCTGTCTGTCTGTCTGTGTTTGTCTGTGTTTCTGTCTGTCTGTCTGTCTGTCTGTCTGTGTGTCTGTCTGTCTGTCTGTCTGTCTGTCTGTCTGTCTGTCTGTCTGTCTGTCTGTGTTTGTCTGTCTGTCTGTCTGTCTGTCTGCCTGTCTGTTTGTCTGTCTGTCTGTCTGTCTGTCTGTCTGTCTGTCTGTCTGTCTGTCTGTCTGTCTGTCTGTCTGTCTGTCTGTCTGTGTTTGTCTGTCTGTCTGTCTGTCTGTCTGCCTGTCTGTTTGTCTGTCTGTCTGTCTGTCTGTCTGTCTGTCTGTCTGTCTGTCTGTCTGTCTGTCTGTCTGTCTGTCTGTCTGTCTGTCTGTCTGTCTGTCTGTCTGTCTGTGTTTGTCTGTCTGTCTGTCTGTCTGTCTGTGTTTGTCTGTCTGTCTGCTTGCCTGCCTGCCTCTTGCTAAACTCCTAAACTTGATCTTAGACTGCAGTGGCTGCATCCAGTACTCTGTATATTCAGTGAATTAAGTCATTTCCAATATTCTATGCTAAACGTTTAGCATAGGAAGTTCTCGCACAATGCAATGCTACAGTCGGTCAAAAGAACTCACAGACACATAGCTGTCAACCACGCCGCTAAACAGTTGCACAACGCTCAGACAGGTGTTCAGAGCGTGACGCAGCTGCGGCAGGCTGCCTGCACTGCATGCGCACAGCATTGCATTCACTTGTACTGGCGCGCTGAAGTGTTTCACAGTGAAAATGTAATGTGAATTTCACTTCTACAGGCAATAACTACGAATAACTACCCTTTTCTGTCAACTAAATATCTACTTTTTTCTAATTACCGATATCTACCCTCTTGTAACTACTGATATCTGCCCTCTGGTAACTACTGATATCTACCCTCTGGTAACTACTGATATCTGCCCTCTGGTAACTACTGATATCTACCCTCTGGTAACTACTGATATCTGCCCTCTGGTAACTACTGATATCTGCCCTCTGGTAACTACTGATATCTACCCTCTAATAACTACTGATATCTATCCTCTGCTAACTACTGATATCTGTCCTCTGTTAAGTACTGATACGAGTATCTACCCTCTGCTAACTACTGTTATCTGCCCTCTGCTAACTACCGATATCTACCCTCTGCTAACTACCGATATCTACCCGCTGTTAACTACTGATATCTACCTTCTATCTACTATCTATCTACTATCGATATTGCTACACATATCTGCTTCCTTACTGCAAACCTTTAAAACAAAAAATTGACACAGACAAGGCTAAAAGCCAATCAATATTTAACCGTATAAGGACAAGGAGTATGATGATGATCATTAATATCACGCAATTAATTTTTGTGCTAAAAAGCGTTGCAATGATTTTTGTTAAAAAATTCTCAGCTGAGTTTAAAGCGGCCATCAATGCGTTAGACAGATTAGGCATAAAGTTACTGTTTATGAAGAATTTATGGAACCCCAGTGCAGCATCCATAGATGTTGATGAAGAATCTCTGGAACCCCAGTGCAGCATCCATAGATACTGATGAATTTCTGGAACCCCAGTGCAGCATCCATAGATGTTGATGAAGAATCTCTGGAACTCCAGTCCAGCATCCATAGATACCGATGAAGAATCTCTGGAACCCCAGTCCAGCATCCATAAATACTGATGAAGAATCTCTGGAACTCCAGTCCAGCATCCATAGATGATGAAGAATCTCTGGAACCCCAGTGCAGAATCCATAAATACTGATGAAGAATCTCTGGAACCCCAGTGCAGCATCCATAGATGATGAAGAATCTCTGGAACCCCAGTGCAGAATCCATAAATACTGATGAAGAATCTCTGGAACCCCAGTGCAGCATCCATAGATGATGAAGAATCTCTGGAACCCCAGTGCAGAATCCATAAATACTGATGAAGAATCTCTGGAACCCCAGTCCAGCATCCATAAATACTGATGAAGAATCTCTGGAACCCCAGTCCAGCATCCATAAATACTGATGAAGAATCTCTGGAACCCCAGTCCAGCATCCATAAATACTGATGAAGAATCTCTGGAACCCCAGTGCAGCATCCATAGATATTAAAGAAAGAGTTTTAACACACAAATCACTCAGCCCAATCAGTTAGCGCATATCCAACCGATAAAAATGATGATGAAACAAAAAACTGAACGAAACGCTAGCAGTCAAAAAACGTGAGAGATGAAAAATTAGTATTGATTAAATGTGATGAAAAAGTGGCGGGATAAACAGAAGAAGCACTGCATGGCTAAAAATTGACATTGCGGTGGCCTTAATTACAGAACTGCGACCACTACCAGAAGCCATTAGAGATTTTATAATGAAGATTGCACAATATTCAAATACAAGGGTCAACTAAATTGCGTTTAAGATCGTCATGAACAGTTTTAAATCCCTGATCCCATACCCTAGAACTTGAATCCCATACCCTAGCATTCTGATCCCATACTCTAGCATCCTGATCCCATAACCTAGAACCCGAATCCCATACCCTAGCATCTTGATCCCATACCCCAGAATCCTGATCCCATACCCTAGCATCCTCATCCCATACCCTAGAACTTGAATTCCATACCCCAGAATCCTGATCCCATACTCTAGCATCCTGATCCCATACCCTAGCATCCTCATCCCATACCCTAGAACTTGAATCCCATACCCTAGCATCCTGATCCCATACTCTAGCATCCTGATCCCATAACCTAGAACCCGAATCCCATACCCTAGCATCCTGATCCCATACCCTAGCATCCTGATCCCATACCCTAGAACCCGAATCCCATACACTAGCATCATGATCCCATACCCCAGAATCCTATCCCTTATCAATCAAAGTCAATAAAATATTTGAATATCAAAACTAAGCTAGGCAAGATATAATTTTTGTTAAAAACACTTATTACAAATTTGAAAACGCGCCAAAAAGCGAAATGAAAAAATATAAACACAAAAATAGCAGCAAAAACGCACAAACCTACAGCTGGGAAGGACACAGGATATTGCAGCAGCGAGTATAGGTAAAATATTAAATAATTAATACTTGTGAGATAAACCAAAGCCTGTCAGATTTCACACGTGGATGCGCAGTCTTCTGTGGACCAATAATAAAAACAGTAGGAAAAATGCCTAAAAACACGAATCCTGCAAAACATTAAGACTTCCGGGTACAAAATAATAGAAAATATATAAGTATTTTTGTTCCCATTGAAAGTTTAATAAAAAATGACTAACTGAAAAGTTTGTCTGAGTTTCCGGCTCTGCCAGCCCGTGCGCCAATCTAGAGATCGGGATACCCAATCTAGAGATCAGAATACCAAATCTAGAGATCGGGATACCCAATCTAGAGATCAGAATACCAAATCTAGAGATCGGGATACCCAATCTAGAGATCAGAATACCAAATCTAGAGATCGGGATACCCAATCTAGAGATCAGAATACCAAATCTAGAGATCAGAATACCAAATCTAGAGATCAGAATACCAAATCTAGAGATCCGGATAACCCAAATCTAGATAGAAATCGGGATACCCAATCTAGAGATCAGAATACCCAATCTAGAGATCAGGATACCCAATCTAGAGATCAGGATACCCAATCTAGAGATCAGAATACCCAATCTAGAGATCAGAATACCCTATCTAGAGATCCGGATACCCAATCTAGAGATCGAGATACCTAAACTACAATTTATAAGAATCAAACTATTCAAAACATCACGATAATGATGCTTAAATCAAAGTAAATCCAGATTGCCCCAGACAAACCTGGCAGTTTCGCACTACTTAAGTTTTTTTGGTCTGTTTTGAAAATCAATTTAACAGTATAAAAATAGTATAAAAGAAACACTTTAGCAGATAGCAACCGACGCGGGCAGATAAAAGATAGATGATATTAATTTTAAGACACAAATAAAACCCCAGCCAATGACACACAGAGGCTAGTTAGGACCTTAGTGCAGTTATAAATAGCAAAAACATTTTCGCATTCTGGGGTGCACACTAAGAGCTACAGGTTTTCAGTGTTATTAAATAAAGTATTTGCGCGCAGAAAACCACACAACAGGTTAGCAATAAAGTCAAGCAAGCTGACTACTGATACATGTATGCTGTAATAAATCCTACAGACAAGATTGCTACTGCTATTGCTAGAAGCAGATAAATCGATAGGTAGATATATAGATGATGTGCATGCTATGCGGTTGCGGTGCCCAGACAACTGTAACATAAATTAATGTCAGACCAGCTATTTACATCGTGGAGAATTTCAAAATTGATACCGATGACTTTCGTTCTTATTAAAACTGGTTTTGTTAACCGCAACAACACAAAAAGGCAGCCGGGCATCTCGCAGTTCTTTCTCGTCTTGAATACTCGTACCAAACCCGAAAAAAAAACAGTCAACCACCTTTCGACTTATTTTCTATTCATTATTCATTCGGCCTTCGGATCTTTGCTACCAGCCGAGCGCTGCTGGAGGGCCTGGACTCGAGCCCTGATGAGCTCGTACAGCTGGCGAGCGGCGCTGGCGGCCACGCCAGATCCCAGGAGGCCCGGCAGCAGCAGGCCGCTAACGATGATCAAGTAGGCAAGGAACAGATTGTTAATTTTCTCAGCCAGAACCAGAAGGCTCAGAAGGGCCGGCAGAGCGATGGCCAGGTAGAACTGGGGCCTGTCGCGGCGGAGAGTCAGCAGCTGAGCGGCCAGACCCGAGACCGAGTCCCACACGCCAACAAGCCTGGTGCAGGTGTCCCGATATCGGCGGTCGTCAGCTTCAGTCCAGGCGATGCCGGCAACTCCACTAGACAGAAGCCAACTAGCGGCCAATGGTACAACAAAGTCTGCTATTAGTAGCAGCAAGCCAACAATGGCAAGCATAGACACAAGAGGCGGCTGCAGCCAGCCAATGAGCAGGAAGGCCAGCGTGATGCCAGCAATGATGCCGCCAAGGGCTGGCGGCTGCTCCCAGTGCAGGATGGCGTCAAGGCGAACGATGGGCACGCGCCAGCCGTGCAGCGACTTGGCCAGGGCGGCGGCCCGGTCCTCTTCAGACGGGAAGCTCACAGAGTTGGTCTGCATAGCTGACTTGAATTGCAGGTGAACTGATTTGATTGGAGTGCCAAGTTTGCTTTAATTCTTTCAAGTTGAAGAGCTTTAAACCTTGAAAATATGTTTTCATATTATCAAATTTTTAATAGAGGTTGAGTGCAACAAGATGCTCTTTAAAAGCAACACTACAAAGAACTTTTACCCAGATACAATGATGTCGAAATGGCCATTATTACACCATTCAGTGACTTCATTGGCAGGATTTTTTCATATTTATAAGAACAGGCATACTGCTTTGATTTTAATAAACTAATAAACTACGAGTAAATACATGAAAAAATTATATTTCAATATTTGACCTACTTACAAATTGATTTTTTCTTTGTTTAGAATTTTATACTCAACAACATTGAAAAGTCATTAATCTATGCACCAATGACCAATTTCTCTTAGAGTATTTTGAAATAAAAAATATCTATCCAACAAAACAAAACCATTGAACACTGCATCTCCCCCAACTTTATTCCTCAACTCAAGCTTGCCATGGTATAGCTAAGTTGCATGACTTGCAAAGATTGGACTTTACCTATACCTTCTAAAGTAGGACCACAGACAGAATCTTTTGTGATAATGACTTTTTGTCTATTTTGATATTATTGAGTATATATAAGCACACTACAACATTAAGCCCCCAATTGTGGGCATTTAAATTGAAAATACTTTGACAGCATTAAAAACTTGTTTTTTAAATAATTAGTCCATTTCCAATTTATATAAATTTTATATATTAATTTTCCAAATTAGTCTAAATTAATTAGGTCTATTAGCTATATACTGTTCTTATCTACAATTGCATTATACTATATATGTTATATTTAAAAAATAAAGGCTGTTGTTATTTATCTAGTGACTAGACAAATAGTGATATGGTTCATTATCTGATTACTAAATAATAGCCATGTTTCTCTATTTATCCGGTTAATACTGGGCAACTAGACATTTTGTTATTTGTTTGATTAAATTAATATTCTATTTTATAGAAACTACAAGGGTAAATATTCCTGGACATCAAAGACTTCTTACTTGTACCTTGATTATTATGTTGTTACACCAGTGTATGTCTTATATACCAAATTATGCCAAATTGCATATACATTATACATATGTTTTGCTTGCACTAGTAGGCCCCCTATACCATAGTCAGGAAGGTGGCAAGTGCACGCGGGAATCAATTTATGGAAAAATCCTTGGTGCATGCCAATGTACGCCAATTTTTTAAAACCCTTAACATGAGGTTTCTGTTGCACGCCAAAAATCTTGAATACCAAAAATCATGTATGCCGAAAATTGTGTATACCAAAATCCTGTATGCCAAAAGTGGTTACACTGTCTGTTTACCCTACAGTAAATTGTAAAAAAATTGGTAAAATGACTTAAATTTTGTGTCAAAAATAAAACAGAAAACAACTGACTGCGTATTTAACGTAACTTTATACAGTATTTAGAATTGAGAGATTTAAATAAATTTTCTACTTACGTTAAACAAAGTTTATATAAAAAAAGGAAATTCGCTACAAAGAACATAGTGAGTATCAAAAACTTTTTCTTCACATTTCAAGAAACAAATAAACTAAAAGTCTACAAGAGTCACAAAATAAGAGCGTTTAAAAGTTATTGGATATTTTAATTTTAATGTAGGCTGTAGAGTGTCAGGCCTGGCTGTAGGCTAGGCTGTAGCCTCAACTAGTTGGTTTAATCAATATTCAAATTCAATTGTTCACGTTTAACTTTATATAGGCCTATTGTATATATATAGTGTATACATCTATATCTGACTTGTTGATATACTGTCAGTTTGTAATTGCACGCCAAGGTTACACGCCAAGTAAAAAACTTGTACGCTGAAAATTTAGGCGTGGCTTGAGACCCCTATTTGCACGCCAACTTTGCATGCCAAAATTTTAGCATGGCTTGTGCACGCGGGAAAATTCCCGCGTGCAGGCCACCTTCCTGAGTATGGCCCCTATATAACAAAATATTAATCAGGATATAAGAAAAGGTCTTAAAAATCTAGAAGATTTATCACTAAACACAGATATTTATATTAGCAATTTAGCTACACAAATAGCAAAAAGTAGTGTTCCGCCGCCGCGAGTTTTGACCTCCGTAACCGTAACCGTAGCCGTAAGAAAGAAGCAACTTCCGTAGCCGAATTTTGCCGTCATTACAAGCTAAAAAAGTCCGTAACCGTAATTTGCCGTAACCGTAGCCGTAATGTATAACAAAAATTGATATTTTTGCATGAAAAGTAGGGCAGACAGAAAAGGACAGATAAAAAGGATAAAAGGATAGCAATAAAACCTACTTGTTGTTCGTTCATGCATTAATATTCATTTATTTTTTCCTAAATATAACATCTTTATCGAAGTATTCTATAGCATTGTTGTATGCAATTGTGTGCTTGGTGCCTTTTTCAGTTTTCTGTGTCGTGATTCTGTTTTGTTTCGCTACAATATGAATATATGACTGACGTGCCAAGGTCAATGTGTATGTTTAATATCATTAAATAAATATATGAATTTGTTCAAATAAAACTGCTTCAAAATTTCCGATGACTAAGAAATTGCATGTTACATTTTTTCATTTTCATTTTATTGCATTGTCTATTGTATTGTCTTCTTTGGTTTCAATCAATTTTCAATCATAATTCATATTCTTATCCTATTAGTATTTATTTAGTATTTCCTTATTAATATTCTTTCATCCTTATCCTCATAATCTAAATCTAATATCCTATTTTTATGCTAAGGAGCTAAATGCTACATATGGCTAAGAAATAAGAATGCCAGATTCTTAGTCTCTTGTAGGCTTTGACTGGCTCTCTCTGTCTCGCTGCTATCATGCTATCGCTATGCTATGCTATGCCGTATGCCTAATGAGAAAATTTGTGAAAAAATTCGTTTTTCATTTTCAAGAAGTTTCGTAGATATTTAGAAACTTAACAAATGTAACAAATAATAATAACTAGTAAAACAAAATGAAAACTGGTTGAAGTTGATATAAAAAAATTCTTTTATAACACTAAACAGTTAAAAATAAATAATTTTTGTTACGGCTACCAATTACGGCAAGTCTAGAAAAATCTCCGTAATCCGTAACCGTAACCGTAAGCTCAAAATATGTCCGTAACCGTAATCTGTAATGAAAATACGGCTTCAAAAGTGTCGTAGCCGTAATTTGCCGTAGCTGTAGCCGTAATTACGGTGGAACACTAGCAAAAAGGCTATTCTTCCAGTCACTAGACAAATAACAACTGCCAAAAATAAAATTTTAGTGCAGTATTAGGCCTAGATTTGTTGTGAATATATATTCTATACTATACATTAGCCAAAGAAAGGCCTAAATGGTTGAATTAGGCCTAAAGAATTAAATCATAGAATAGAGTGCCTATTGAAAGCATTAAAAACATTGTTTTGCATATTTGACCTACTTCCTGTTCAAATTTTTTATAAAAAGTGATGCATGACATATAATACCAAAAAAGAATTTTTAAAGCTAATATAAAAAAATAGCTAGACAGTTCTCAAAAAAATTAACAATAGACAGACTGACTAGGGCCTAATATACAAACAGTGCAAAATTAGTATATAAGTCTTAGATAATTGACATATCTATGGCAATTCTTTAGTCTAATCATTCATTAGACTAATTTCTTATAATCATTCATTAGACTAAATAACTATAAGCAGCTATTATGTTAGGTCCTATATACCTAGTCTATGATATATAATAGCAAAAGCTAAGACTAAGATACTATTGGTAGTTTTTGTGTTTATTGAACATTTGTCTATTTATCCTATTACTATTAGTCAAAATTATGTTAGTTCATCTAAAAAAATTTACAATTATCAACATATAATTGCAAATTATGCATAACGTAAGATAGCCTACTAACATTAATATTATATGATTCTCTTTCAAGGTAGTCAATTAGCAGTGCCTACATTGCAGCCACACTCCAGATAATTGCAGATATCAGATATGTTACATATGTAGATTAGTAGATAGAACCTAACACTAACAGAATTCAGTATAGGCCTAACTAAGAATAGATATAATTTGAAATTCCAAATAAAGCAGGTACTATAGGTAGAACAACAAAGTCTTGAACGCGTGGCATATATTTAGGACTATCTGTCTTTACGACTATGTCTATAGTAGAAAATCCCCAAGTTTATGGTATAGGAGGCCAAACTCAATCAATACATATATATTTCTTACAACAAAAACTTGTAAGTTTAAAAACTATAAACTAAATCACATTTTTGTAAAACCTTGCTTAAATTATTATGGACTCTAGTCGTATAATTCGTAAGGCTATACAATAATGTTTTTAGAAAGCAGTTTTTTTAAATACCTCTGTCAAAACCTCCGCTTTGTTTAACATATTTTCAGATATTACGCGTGAACTTGAATTTCTTCAAAACTAACACAGCGTTGACTCATTCCAAAAGTAAGTTTCGAATTCGATCAACTATAAAGACAAACTAGTAAATCAACAATCAACAAAACTTTGCAACCGTAAAATGAACTCATGTCAGCCATGGTTAGACTATACTCTACAAATTTGCCGCGAGGTAACGCTTCTGCCAGCGACGCACGGACGCACCCCCGGCCGAGCGCGCCTCAATTATAAGGCAGCTAGAGGGCTGCATGCAAAGGTCGCCAGGCAATGGCCAGATGCCGAAGAGCTGTTGAAGCACTGTTATTAATTTGTTCCACCGAGGCAAAACGTTGACCACCGACTCTCCTTCGTCCTTGAAAACGTAGAAGTTCCACCGAGCCAGTTTAATTGTCATGCAGCAGGCGAATACCCTAGCTAAGGGTAGAGTGGCTGAGCCAACTTCCCCAGTCCCGCTAGGACTCCAGGAGCTCTTCCACTCTTCTGGCACGGTGCAAAGGCGCATTGTTGTGATGAAAGATGACCCTTCTCTCCAGCAAGCCAGGTCGCAATTCTTTCGACCACCGCGCGGTCGCAGTACATATAGTTTCTCTTGCAGAATCCATTTTGTATTGATCCGTGTTCACCTTTGGTACTAGGCACAAGCCATTCCACGAGAATGCCATATGGACGTCGAAGATCGAACTAGCAGCGTTGAACTTTCTGCTTGCCCTGCACCTTCTCTCTGGGCTTACTGATTACATGTATCTTGGAAGCCACATTGTGCTGACTGGCGCTTCAGCTCAGGATTCCAATTAGCACATGTACATGTAGATCTAAGTCTCATCGATCGTGTCACAATAATCCTAGCTGCTGAGGAAGTCGCATTACCTTCTCGATGCAATCGACGAAGGTGCTCTCTGGACAGCCTCACCCGCTTCTCCATCTGCTCTTCTGTCAGCAACTTGTCAAAATGAGAGGTGCGAGCAGGCTCTTATAAGAAAAATGTGTCGTTCATAATGTTGTGCCCGGGTGCACTTGCACCGATGAGCAATCTCTCGCTCTCGGTCAAGTGTGCCCGGCACTGCACTCCCACCCCCGGACGCGTGCCTGCGCCAACCTCCCCCCATTCTGTCTGCGTCAACCCCCCTCCAGTTGCACCCACCCCACTGCCTGTTAGGCCAGCCGGCTTTGGCTGGCTGCGGCCCCAGTGCGCCCCCTCGCTCACCCTGCGATTGGCTGGTGGTCCAGCCAATCGGTTTGTTTTCTCTCCCCTCCAATCGCGACCCCGACTTGTAACTTTTTCCTTGTTGGATAAGACGATCGTAATTTTGGCTAGCTGGGCCTTGGGTAGCGATACCCCAGGGCTTAACCAGCTAGCACAAATATTAAATATATGTAGGAGCGGCAGTAGGGGAGGCATCTCTTTTTCCTTGGTTGAATTGTGAAAGTCACAGCCATAAGTCTAATACTGCAATCTAGATACCTGTCTATTCTATAGACTGAAGAGAGAACATTGAGAGAAGCCACCCCTGCTGCTGCCACCGCTGTTACCCGAAGAAACAGAGTGAGTCGCGTGTCTTTTTTATTTGGGGGACTGGCGGGAATTAATCTGTGCAATAGGGACGGGCTGATTAAGTCCCCTGACGCGATCCCCCGCTCAGAGTCCGAAGTCAGTCCGGCTAGTTGACTGACGCCATCTTCGGCTCGTTCACAGTGATAGTCAGGGTAGTGATCCGGCCTGTACCACAACAATAACTATAGGGGACAACATCTGAGGTGGATGAAATATTTCTGAAACTTGCCAAGGTGTACCGCGTGTACGTAAAGGAAACTAATAGATGTAATATTCATCGTATTGTAACGTAATGTATAAAATTACTACCCATGCATTTGCCAAATTGACATCGTATGCATCCTTACAAAAGACCATGTATAAATAAGAGGTAACACCATGGCAGCAGTAACTTCTCCAGTGATCATTAATTGCATGCTTCTTCATCCCTGCGGCAGAGTTGTACATGCAAATACACAAGAGCATACAAATTGTACTCTCGCTTTGGGCCGGCCGACGGTATTTCCGTGGGTTTTCCCTGCGGCAGAGTTTGCCTAAGGCGTAAAGTATAGGCGGTGCGTGAATTGCAAATGGGTATTGAGTTGTCACAGGATATTGTTGTACATAACATAAACTTTAA
Organism: Macrostomum lignano; assembly: GCA_002269645.1. Taxonomy (NCBI): domain Eukaryota; kingdom Metazoa; phylum Platyhelminthes; family Macrostomidae; genus Macrostomum; species Macrostomum lignano. The sequence continues at coordinate 62,978 of NIVC01001054.1, read as the reverse complement.
TTCATGCAGCAAATAAATGTTAATACTCAGTGTCACGATAATGTGGCGGCCTCGAAAATAATCGACAAGACAAATACGGCCGAGGCAAATTTGTAAGCGGTAGCACTTGGCAATAATGGCGACTGATGCGGGCAATGGCCGCAGACTTTGTTTATTGTAACGTATGAGTGAGAGGACAGTTGGGCTTGGTACTAGTTGAATTCGTAAACGATGCACTGGCGGCTACACAACAATAAGTTAGATGGTAGAATGGAGAGTGGGTCGACGAGTTTGAGGCAACGGTGACGAAGCGACGGCAATGAACGTGCGGTGGCGGTGCTCGTAGTGAGAGCTCGAACAGACAGTAAAAGTGGCGTGGCTGAGGCTGGCGAAGGCGTGGCTAGAGCCGTGGCGGAGTGAGGCGGAGAGAAAAGGCAAGTAAACAAGGAGTGAGAGCCCAAGGGCGGGCAGAGCAGCGCGGGGCGAGGTAGGGTTTGACGCTGGAGAACGGGTCTAACCCCGAGCGCCCAGCCAGACAGAACTGATAAAGAGCGGGCTGGGGTAGGCGCGCGAGGAGAACTTAACATAATTAATGCGCGGCTTTTCTATTGGCCGGCCGGAAAAAAACAGAAAATAGAAATTATCGATCGCGCACTGTACGCAGGCTTTACAAATGTACGCACGCTGATTAAAATTCTTTGGACACTACTTTAAGCAGACGTGGGAGTATGAAACCAACAATATTATAGATTGGTACCGTATGCTAAAACGGCCCTTGGCGGGACTACTTAAACTGACAACGTCACACTCAGCACCATGTAGCCATGCCTATTAGTAAGTGTGGCGGAATTATTAACATCGACGAAATCAAGCTTTGAAATGGATGTCTTTCATGGAGATTTTGTTAGAGAGGTCATTATTTTAGGCGATAGCAATAGAAATATTTGTTTGCAGTTCTACTACAAATAGTATAACTTTTAACAACACAAAATGTTGTATTGCTCATTTCAGATTTAAAAAAATTCCCTTATTCATGCATGCGTTTTGAATTTTTGTAATGCTCGTCTAAAATTTGAATTGCTTCGGCCGTGGCAAAATATTCAGCTAGTATACACATCGTACAATAAAAGTGCAATTAAAAGTCCAAATTTTCGAAGTAGATGCTGTACTTTTGTTGAGAGTTAAAAATGAAGTCACAATCGGAATACGCAGAAAGGTGTCCCTGAATTACACACAGCTTCTTTTTCACAAGAAAGTATATGCACTTCAACCAAGTTTTCTCAATGATTATTTCTTTATTTGTGCACCGCAGAATGGAGATCTACTACAGAGCAGAAGTTGAAATGAACTTCATTGCTCGACAAATTAGCGGAGCAATAAAAATATAACTGCTTGCTTATTTTACTACATTCTATGTTGTTGTTGTAGCAGAGGGTGGAACAGTGGCTATTAACGGACTTAATGAAATAATAAGGAAACGTCAGAGAAATATAGGAACAAAATAAATATTTTAAATCAATGATAAGAATGCACTGTAGACCATTTGGTTTAGGCTTGCTGTTACAAACTCTGCTTTTGTTATAACTGAAGCCTATCTCATAAAAACAAAATGATGCTGAAAAAGTGCACGACACAAATCTGCTACCATTTCGAGCATCAGAATTTCAGAAATTCTGGTTACATGTACATTCATGCACTTTTATTTGAACTTGCGATGAACCATTGACGGAACTTGACAAAAAGCCGACTAAATGTTTGCTAGAGAAAAAAAACTAAAAAGCACAAATGAAAATAAGAATAATGCATTGAAAATATTTTATAACAGAGAATTTAAAGTATTACAGAAAGGTGGAGCTTAAACTGAGAAATAACAGGGTCTTTGGATTAGCAGCATATATTTTATTATACAAACGATTATCCGTAATGGTTTTCTAATAACTTTGATAAACCATGGAACATCCGTTCAAATAAGCCGCCAAGTTTGCAATATTGGGTATGTTACACTTAATTTGGGGTTGCAGCCTAGTAGTTAGAGTGTCGGACTCATGACTGAAAGGTCAGGGGTTCGATTCTCGACCCACTGGGAACAATTTGTGTCCTTGAGCCAGACACTTAACTCTGCATTGCTTCAGTTCACCCAGCTGTAAAATAGGTGTCAGCATTAGCTGGGGTAATTGAGGGTGTGTGGCGACCCCCCAGTCCTTGGACTGAACAGCCGTACGCAGCCTTCAGATGCGCCGCGCAATAGCTGCGGCTGAGTTGTCGGTTGCACATCTGCCCATCAGGACAGGTGTAATCAATTATATTTAGTAATATTATTATTATACTTTATCAAACTAAAGTATTTCAACTTGGCCTATAAAATATTGTCCGTACGAAATTTACGAATTTAATTTTAGCAACCCTACTTCCGTCCCGACTCGTCATGTTCTAATCAGAGCGGAGTATGCGGTTGTGCAATTTTGGCGCAAATTTAAACTTTAGTTTTCAAACATTGCAGTACTTGCCGAAATTTTTAAGCACACCTCTGGAAGTCTTTACTGGATGACGCATTTCTCTTTGGCATCGGCCAGCATCTTCTGCGGCACGGCCGTGACATTTTTAACCGTGTCCCGCATGCCCTCAGGCAGCACTGAGGTGAAGTCCTCTTCGTCCTCGAGGTCACGCTCGGCCGCCAATTCCTCGGGCGTTTTGCGTTTTCTGCCCAGCCGGCCGGCCGGATCGTCCGGCGGCATCATGCTGAGCGGGTCCTCCTTCTTCTGGATGTTGTACTGCATCGGGTGGGGCATTGAAAGCGACATGTGCAGCTATAGTATGCGGTGAAATCGCATTTACACAATAGAAAGTTTTGCCGACTATGTGCAGCCAGTACCAACTGGTCTATTAGCCCTTTGATTGGGTGTTCTTAGCTACCCTTAAGCTCCATTGACAATAGAGCGCTCTTAAACTACAGTTATGGTCTTTCAATAGAGCGCTCTTAACTACTGTTAAGGTCTTTCAATAGAGCGCTCTTAACTACCGCGCGTTATGGTCTTTCAATAGAGCGCTCTTAACTACCGCGCGTTATGGTCTTTCAATAGAGCGCTCTTAACAACCGTTATGGTCTTTCAATAGAGCGCTCTTAACTACCGTTATGGTCTTTCAATAGAGTGCTCTTAACTACCGTTATTGTCTTTCAATAGAGTGCTCTTAACTACCGTTATTGTCTTTCAATAGAGCGCTCTTAACTACCGTTATTGTCTTTCAATAGAGTGCTCTTAACTACCGTTATTGTCTTTCAATAGAGCGCTCTTAACTACCGTTATTGTCTTTCAATAGAGCGCTCTTAACTACCGTTATTGTCTTTCAATTGAGCGCTCTTAACTACCTTTAAGGTCTTTCGAAGAGGCCCTCTAAGCTATTCGTTAGGTCCTCCAACGACGCATGTAACTTTTCAAGAATTAGGCGGTTATGCAAAGGTTTGTGTTTTTTTCATGGTCAATCCAGGCTTAATATCGAAGTCATGGGGTACGGTTGGATTCATATCCTGGACCTGAGACACGATTGAGGTTTTACAATTACATGTACGAGCTATCTCCAGGTACAAAAATAGGTAACTGCAATCGGAACTCTATGCGTAGAAAGTGGCGAGGCAAAGCACCCAAGAAAACCGGGCTTCTGCCAGTTTCGATCGCTTTTTAGGAAAGTGTCAGACTGGAAGCGTCCTAAAAGAGAAGAGAAATTTGCCAGCGCCTACTCGAAACAGCAATCCATAAGTAATTTGCATCGATCTGCCATCCCGCTTACTCACCTTGTCCCGGATTCCCTGCCTCATTTCTTCTCGTTCAGCCTCCATCTTTCTATGCTTCTCGTCCCGTTTGCGCTTCTCCTCCGCCAGAGCCTCCGCGATCTCCGCCTGCTGCTCGGCGAGCTTCTCGGCGTCCTCGCCGGTGGCCTCGCCGCCTCCGACTGCGCCTGCAGAGGTTTTCATGCAGCTATTTTTAGCTCAGGTTTGTGAAAAAGCGGAGTTAGCGCAAGGGTTTACTGGGTTAAAGGAAATTAAGTGGGGTGGGTGTGCAGGTGGGATGGGTGTGTAAAAGTGGGGTGGGTGTGCAGGAGTGGGTGGGTGTGCAGGAGTGGGGTGGGTGTGTAGGAATGGGATGGGTGTGCAGGAGTGGGATGGGTGTGCAGGAGTGGGGTGGGTGTGCAGGAATGGGATGGGTGTGCAGGAGTGGGATGGGTGTGCAGGAGTGGGGTGGGTGTGCAGGAGTGGGGTGGGTGTGCAGGAGTGGGGTGGGTGTGCAGGAGTGGGGTGGGTGTGCAGGAGTGGGGTGGGTGTGCAGGAGTGGGGTGGGTGTGCAGGAGTGGGGTGGGTGTGCATGGGTGGGTGAGTGTGCAGGGGTGGGTGTGAAGAGTCGGGGTGGTTGTACAGGAGTGAGGTAAGTGTACAGGAGTGAATTGGGTTTGCATAAATGAAGTGGACATCATGTCAGCAGTGCTTGGCATTTGACAAAAGCATCACTTTGTGTCCTCTGTGATGGCACTGCAGACGATAGCAGCAATGAGACGCAAACAAGATGCCAACGGCTTGAAACTGGGCCTGTAATGAAGCTGAATAGACAGACTGGCATGGAGGAGAGTCAAGCAACTGGGATAGCAAAGTGACAGTAAATAGATTGGCGCAGAAAGGGGCAGCCAATAAAGTAAACCCCAGCGCATCAGCGATAAGAATTGAGCAGTTGGAAGTGAGATTGGCATTTGCATGCAGCTGCGGGGGCGACTCAGCTATACCAGTTCGTCGTCTCTGGCGCGGCAGAGAATCAAATGGGGCCGGATTTCGGGCCGAATGGGGGAGGTTTCAATAATTCAATATTTAGGGCATGCAGCGCAGACAGTGCTTGATTCGGATGGCTCAGGCCTAATCAAATACATGTAGTCTGCGTCCCGCTCTGTCTCGCGTCCTCACTTCTTGATCCCCAGTGGAATCCTCTGCCAACCTCATTTGGGACAAATTGACTGCCTGGGTTCCGGTGGGCGCCGGGGTTGTACTATTGTTGCAACTAAAAGAAAATTGCTTTTTCTGCCTGCGAGAGACTTAATCTATTTTGGTGATTTAGGACCCATTGGCTGGGAATTAGGGTGGATGCGGGGAGGATTTGAAACTGACGTAATTTACTGAGTAAGCAAATGTGAACTGATTTCGAATGCTGACTTTGTGCTGACTTTGTGCTGGCGCCCCCGGTGCTGGCGCCCCCGGTGCTGGCGCCCCCGGTGCTGGCGCCCCCGGTGCTGGCGCCCCCGGTGCTGGCGCCCCCGGTGCTGGCGCCCCCGGTGCTGGCGCCCCCGGTGCTGGCGCCCCCGGTGCTGGCGCCCCCGGTGCTGGCGCCCCCGGTGCTGGCGCCCCCGGTGCTGGCGCCCCCGGTGCTGGCGCCCCCGGTGCTGGCGCCCCCGGTGCTGGCGCCCCCGGTGCTGGCGCCCCCGGTGCTGGCGCCCCCGGTGCTGGCGCCCCCGGTGCTGGCGCCCCCGGTGCTGGCGCCCCCGGTGCTGGCGCCCCCGGTGCTGGCGCCCCCGGTGCTGGCGCCCCCGGTGCTGGCGCCCCCGGTGCTGGCGCCCCCGGTGCTGGCGCCCCCGGTGCTGGCGCCCCCGGTGCTGGCGCCCCCGGTGCTGGCGCCCCCGGTGCTGGCGCCCCCGGTGCTGGCGCCCCCGGTGCTGGCGCCCCCGGTGCTGGCGCCCCCGGTGCTGGCGCCCCCGGTGCTGGCGCCCCCGGTGCTGGCGCCCCCGGTGCTGGCGCCCCCGGTGCTGGCGCCCCCGGTGCTGGCGCCCCCGGTGCTGGCGCCCCCGGTGCTGGCGCCCCCGGTGCTGGCGCCCCCGGTGCTGGCGCCCCCGGTGCTGGCGCCCCCGGTGCTGGCGCCCCCGGTGCTGGCGCCCCCGGTGCTGGCGCCCCCGGTGCTGGCGCCCCGGTGCTGGCGCCCCCGGTGCTGGCGCCCCCGGTGCTGGCGCCCCCGGTGCTGGCGCCCCCGGTGCTGGCGCCCCCGGTGCTGGCGCCCCTGGTGCTGGCGCCCCCGGTGCTGGCGCCCCCGGTGCTGGCGCCCCCGGTGCTGGCGCCCCCGGTGCTGGCGCCCCCGGTGCTGGCGCCCCCGGTGCTGGCGCCCCCGGTGCTGGCGCCCCTGCTAAAGACCCTGGTGCTAAAGCCCCTGGTAATCATAGAGCAAATTGCAAGCATTCACATACACTGAAAGTTATACAAGCAAGTAGTGAGAAACATTTTCTAAGAAAAAATATCTGCGATATTAGCAGACAGGTGTGTAGGCGGGGTTACGGTGGTGCAGCAATAGCCGTGAATTCAGGCAGTTATGGTCCTAGAAAATCCTTCATTAATGAGTCTTACTGGGCCTAAAAAAGTCAGAGGACCTTCAGCAGCTCAAACAGGAGATTCCTATTGTGTTGCTCCAGAAAATGACTGGCTAATTTCTCCCGTGATGAAAGCTGACAGAGTGACTGACTTTCCTGACGAGCTGCTCTGACAGCCCAGCTAATTAGCAGTTGCTAATCTCCCCTGAGTACTGTGGGAGTCCTAAGCCGAAACTTCCACACTGGATTCCCTCGTTGCAACCATGCCTTATAGAACAAGGTCAGTTCAGCCGCTTTTTGGTTGAGTCTTGGCAGGTGAAATTTGACACTGACGGTAGATGCTCAGGTCACAGATTGCACTGATGCTACTTGCTTTGAATTTTATGCCGTTTGGCTTTGGCAAAACAAAATAGATTCCGATTTTTATTGAGCCAAAACTGCCAACTTAATCCAGACAAAAAGGGACCGACACGGAAAAGTACACAGAAAACACTTAACAGCACACACAACAACACACAACAGCACACACAACAACACACACAACAACACACACAACAACACACACAATACCACCAACAACAACACACACAACCAACTGGACCAGAATCTTGTCCCCGTTACCCTGGGTGCAGCGACGTGTCAGATTAGGCAGCATGTTCGCTATGAGCCGCAACTCAGCGGACACCTGAAAGACATCTACGGCAGCTGTTTGACCTTCCATTCGGGAACGAGACTACAGCAGACCATGGTGGCTCAAGTTCGTGCTGGCCACTGTCCCAAGTCGGTCTACTATCAGCGCAGGATCGGACAATTAGACCACGCTACCTGTGCTCGATGCGGCCTGGAGGTGGAACAGTACCACCTGGTCAGCTGCCCGGCCCTTGATGGGGCTCGACGTCAGATTGGAATTACTGGACTGAAGGACCTCGCCAATGGTCAACTGGTGGCGCGGCTCTTGGGGGAGGTCGGCTGGATACCCTGCACTCCGCAGCCAACAACAACACACACAACAACACACATAAAAAGTTGATTGGAATCGATTGACTCTCACCTTTCACACTGTCCATCTGCTTGCCAACCAGCTGTTTCGCAATGAAGCTGGCCATAATTAGTGTGGAAAACCTGCCTGATTAGAAAATCAAAGTCTTGAATAAGCTTGGAGACCAGTTGAGAACAATTTGAGAACAATGACTGAGCACACCGACGGGAAATAGCGCAGGCGCAGAGGGCTTGTGAGGGGAAGGCTATCACCTCATGCTTTCTTTCAGCATCCATTGAAAGTCTATATATAAAACTGAGGGAGGTTGGGGTTGCCACCAAAGGCCCCGGGTGGCATGGCTGGTCCTGGGCCGCTCCCCTCTCTGCCCCAATGTGCTGGATGCTCCCCAGGTCCTCTCAGCCTATTTCTCCTTGACACCCCCTGGGGGGCAGCTGCAGGACTCACCCTTTGGCTCTCTTGTATAGGACAGCAGGGGGATTGGGGCTGGTTTTGTGCGCGTGAGGATTTAAGACTTGCTGCTGTGACTGCAGCATGGACTACTAATATTAAGTGAGCTGGAGTGGAAACGCGATCAAGGCTTAACTAGTATCTCTGTTTGTTTCATCGAGTACTTGTCCAGGCTAGAGATCTATACGAGCTAACGAAGCAAACCTATGAGCTATGTGCATAATAGACTTTTCCTCGCCTAGCAACTGTTTTATTGCGAAGTGATGGTGAAGACATTTTTGCTCCAAAAAATATTGGTAGAATTATTGAGCAAAAACTGGTTATTGTATAGGCTTTGTATTGCTAACAGGATATGCAGCATCAGTTTCCCTACTAGATTCTGTAGCTAAGGGAACTCCCCGGCCGCCAAGGGCTCAGCTAACTGAGGTGGGAAGTGTGGGGGGGGGAGGTTGCACGGTTCCTGGGGAATCGTGGTGGGATGCGATGCCGGCTACGATGGGGGTAGCGGGTAGGGGTACGATAGGGGAGCATGCGTGTCCCCGGGACTGGGGGTTGCTGGGCGGTGTTCCGCAGCGGTGACCAGCTGCAGCCACGCAGCCGGGGAAAGGGGGAGAAAAGAGGAGAAATAAAGAAATGCGCGTGGGGGTTGCAGCCTGCATGGGCTGAGGGCGATGCTTTCTGGCTGAGAACCGCTTGGGGGGGGGGAGGTGGACTCAGGATTTTCTCTAGCAAGCAAGAAGCGAGTGAGGATTGGGGGGGTACAGGGTGAGGGGGTGTGGTGGTCTGCGGAAGCGAGCAGAGGACCGTGCAGGGAGCTGCAGCAGAGTTCGGTCCAGAATGAGAGATCGCCCCCCCCCCAACCCGGGTGTATCTCGGGCACCGATCTGGACTATTACTCACCGATCAAGATATTAGTTCTTTTATAGCTGCAGCTGAATTGTTCGCTGGGCAATGGCCGGTCTATCTGCCGCTATACTGCCTGAAGTGGTTTTGGCAGTTTGGTGAATTGGTACAGAAAAAGAGTTGGCAAAAGTAGTTGGAATTGTATGGTGCTTGGGTGAAGTGGATCATCGCTGGTGGTTTGTGGGAACTGCATTTGCTGACAGCCTCCCAAATGCTTAATTAAAAAGCTCCCAGCATAATGTACGACCAAATGTATTATAGCTAGCTGTAAGTACAAAATAGTGCTCAGGTCGCGAGTTTTTTATAGTATATAGATGAGGCTGAGAGGCTGGAGGGAAAGTTTGTTTAGTGCTGCTGGGGCCAGTGTGCCGTGAGTAGATGGACTTGGCGTGGAGTGGGCCGAGCAAACACAGCTGCGGGCAATATCGGTCTCGTCAATGATCCCATTGGAAATCCGTCCTCTTTTCCGCAACATTAGTATAATGCATAATGCATAGTGATAATAATAATAATATTGCTGTATGCCAACTGCTTCGTGCGCCTCTGGCAAACTGGAGGCAAGAGAGAGGAGATCGGGCAGACCACAGCAAAATGTGATCTGGCCTTATAAGAAAGTCTTCTGGCGGACTCTACATGGAGGCGGAAAGAAGGCCTTGAAGAGAGAGTGAGTGAGTGAGAGAAGGACTGCAGATTAGCGTTGGACTTTTGACGAGGCGAAAACCAAGAAATCAATATGCTTCTTCTTCTTCTTCTGGCGAGCAGCTCTCCCCCAGGGGGAGGGAGGCTCGAGCATCTTGTTGATTATAAATGGCAGCAATTTCTGAGTAAAGTTAGTTTAGCAAAGTTTTTACTTGTTCCAGCATTAACTTTGCATAAGGGTTAGATTAGTTTGGAAATGATTTGGGAGAGCGAACTAGTTGGAGTCGGAGCGGCGGGCTCTTCAAGTGTAGGGGAAGTACTTCTGCCTGCCTCTGCTGGCTTGTCAGACATTGAGTAAGGAACAATGTATTGTAAAGAGAGAGAGAGAGAGAGAATCTCCCCGTCTGTAGTTTTCTAGGAAACTGTCGGAGCAACCCCCAACCCGTCATCCTCTCCTACAGGGAGTTTGCAGTTTGGAGGCTGACAGGCCAATTCATTATTTGCGCGAGAATAATAGAACGCGCGCGTCTCTTCTTCTTCTTCTTAGCTTCTTCTTGTGCTCTCGTCTGTCAGTTTCACACGGGCCAGCTGCTGCCGGTGCAGATGGCAGATGGGCGCCGTGGGGACTGTCGTGCTGTAGAACCCACGCAGGAATGCTTAGAGATGCGTTGGGAAGAGCACGTTGGGGAGAATTTGCGAGGAGAGAGCCATCGGGATGGAGAAGACTGGAGACAGAGGAAAGAAGAGAGGAAGGGTGCAATTCAGGTTTTAGAAGAAGCACCTGTTAGGGCCGAATTCTACGATTTGAAAGCGTCTGTAATTGTCCAGAATTTTTTATTCACAGAGAAGATAAGATGTAAAGATCTCCGTCACTGAATGTGCATTCTACTACTCAATAAGTAGGCACCCAGAGTTTCAGTTTTCTTTGTATATTTTTACTCTTACTCGGGGCATTGCGAGTCCGGTTTCCATAATTTAATTTCACATCGCTTTCTACCGATCAGGACCGAATTTCTTTTACAATCGAGTTTTATTTCGCAACAACACCACAATAACAACAACAGAATACGCAGGGTTAGCGTCCCAGGGCGCGCTTCAAGGCCAGGTCGCGGATGAACGCCACGCCGCCGGCCGAATCTGGGGCGCCGGCGTCAGCCACCAGGCAGTCGACGAAACGCCGAGTGCGCGTCTGCCCTCGCCGGTAGGGTGCCTGCAGCGTTAGCAGCAGCACCTCCTGCACGGGCTCGGCGCGGATGATGTGGCCTGCCAGCTGGAGTCACCGACGGCGCAACAGGTCGCTTGGACGGACCAGGCCGGCGTGGCGATACTGCATGGAAATCACTGAAAAATAAAAAATGACTCAATTTCTGAACTAATTTACAGTCCTCAAAATGTACAGAATGGGCTGTAGCTTTCGAGTGCTCAAATTGCGATTCTGAGGGTGAAATAGAGCGCAGCTCACTTACACAACGCACTGCAACGACCTTTGCGGACTGTTACGGACTTGCAGTCACGGACTGAGCACTGAAATCGTTACATCTCATGAAAGTCACCGATTTTCGCTTGGACGGACTCGGAAGTTGGCGGTTCTATTGTCCATCGATATTGAAGATCAACTTGCAAGTGCGTGGGAGCAGCAGGTCTCCGTGTCATAAAGCCGGATAAGCTGCATTACCGCCTGCAACAACACCCGCCCTTTTGGCGTTCAGAGAGGGCCTCGAATTCCTCTAAAAACAACATCTAACACTCGACTCAAAACTCCAAACGCAGTCTCATTCCATACGGTAGCAGCTCACAGGGATAAGAGAAACTTTTCTGCGCCATAGCCGAATCGTGTCGATAAGAGTAGCGGGCTCCGAGCTGTTATCGAATTTCTTGACTTCATCACCAATATAAGGTAAAGCTTCGAAGCGTGACTGGAAACTTCATAAAACTGCCCGGCAAGAGAGTGTCGCTAGCGGCAGCAGGATATGAATTATTTCGATCAACAACCTGCGATAAGCAGCAGTCCCAACAAAGACAGACGGGCTTGTCACCTGGAACCAGCCGCTCGCGCCCATAAAAAGAGCTTCGGCTGAGTAGCCAGTCGAGCAATTCTTACTCAGAGATTCTTGCGAGCATGTCCTTCCCGGATTTCAGCGGCCTGATTCACCTCGGCGGCGGCAGCAGCCATCGCTCCGGGCTGAGAAGCATGCGGCTGTCACGCGACCCGGAGTCGCCCGTACGCGTCTGCGTCAGCCTGCTGGGCGCCAGCGGGGTCGGCAAGTCCGCCTTCGCCGTGCGCCTGATGACGCAACGGTTTATCGGCGAGTACAGCGACAAGCTGGGTGCGCTCAGGTTGTCAAATGGCTCAATCTGCAAACTTTTAGGCACTTACATCCGCATTTAAACACTTGCTAACATTTCAGAGGGTGTCTACACCAGACAGGAAAGCGTTGGCGGCTACTACTTCGAAATGAATCTCAAGGACACGGTAGACAAGGTAAAATAAAATCAGAACTGTTTTGAGTTCTTCGAACTGAGGTGCTTTTACGAGCCCCACATTTCGCATTGCCTGCATTGGTTTATGCAGGCACTCTCTGAATTAACAAAGTTCAACCCGAATAAAAAAGATTAGGAGGAAACTTGGGGGCACTTGCAACATCGGCCTGCAACCAGCGCTGAAAGTATTTTGCTCTCATGCACACGCTCACAAACCAACTTACGAGAGAAAAAACAAAATATTTAATGCACCAAAGTTGTAAAAACTATTTTAGGAACACCTCAATCTGGCCAGCATTTGTCAGTGGAGCCACGTCGCCATGGTGATGTACGCCATAGACGATCGGAGCACCTACCAACGGGCACTTGGCATTCTGGAGCAGCTCAGCCGTCACGACCAGGCCAGGGAGGTCACTCTGGCGTTGGTTGGCAACAAGGCTGATCTGGATGACAAACGGTTCGCAGTTTACAGCTCGCTCGATAGACACAATTGGCAGACAATGCCATGGTTTTTGTCACAAAAAACGCACAATGATGACGCACAAATATGACACAATAAATGAGTTTAGCAGACACAGTCAGGATAGGAGCTCACAGAGAAACCGTAAATTAGGGGTAAATTCCAAAGACACCATAAAATGGTAGCACAGAGTTTATGACGAACTCAATGGCCCAATCAAGGAACCTATTTTTGCACAACGCAGTCGCGTGACGGCCCTCGAAGCGCTGGCCGCGGCCAGAGAAGAAGACGGCCAGTTCGCCGAGCTGTCGGTGGCCGAAGAGCCGCAGGAGCCGAGCCGCCTGATGCGCCGTCTGCTTGGCCAGCACGCCGCCAACTGTCAGGCGCACCAGCGTGAGCGCCAGCTGCTCCTGCTGGGCCCCGGAGATGGCGGCGCAAGCGGCGGCGCCGGTAGCGGAAGCCGCAGCGCCGGCAGCCGATCCCGAGGCAGCAGCCCCTGCGGACCCGGCGGGCTGGGCTGCTCCGGCGCTTCCGCCTCGGGCTCGATGCACTCTTCCAGCAAGCGGCAGCAGAAAAAGTCCATTGAGCTGGCGATACTGCGCAGCTCGGAGACGCCTGTCAGCGCGGCAGTTGCCGCGGGCGGGACCTCGGCGCCGGTGAAGAAAAACTCGACGCCTTTCAAAGCGCTGAAGGAGCGATTCGCTTGGAAGTGACACTGGGATGCTACACTCGAAAAGCAGGCAAATTTCACTGGCAATGCATAACGGTATCGACATTATCAGCAATTGGCAACATCCTAACCCCATTGAACTTCCGAAATCTAAATCATGAAATTATGTGTCTGTGCAAAGTTGATTCTTGAGTTTAGTTAGTTGATTCTGTAAAAAAAATGCGATAAAAAATTCGTTAAAAATTATATTGACAAAATTTTGAACGTCCATTACAGCACATGCATTACAGCACACTAATCTATTCCAAAAGGAAACCTCAGCAGCGGTTCATTATTTTACACAGCTCCTGAGTCACTCCGCACGGAGGTCGAGCTGCAAAGCATGCGTGTCTGAAAACTTTTTTTCGGATCTGGTTGTGCGGCAGAAAAGATAACTGCTGTAGGCAGTTACAGAAAATTAACTCTAAGTCTAAATTTAGGTGTGTACAATTTGTACCGAACCGAGGGTCCCTGCAGGTTTAAAACCTGTACTCTAGTGTTTTCACTGTATGCTTATCTTCAATTGATGGTGCAACCGAGAAATTTATTCCACCGTTAAACTGCTTGAAAATAGTTGGGGTAGACAGAAACGCGTCGCACAAGCTGATTGTGAGTTTTATTCTTCCAATATTTGACCTGCTTCAAATTCAGAAAAGTGCTAATTGGGACGGGGTTCGTGTGATGGATTTCTGAGACAAATTAACTGAGGACAACTGACGGATTCACCATCTGGACAGGAAATAGCAAGAAGTTAGACGTTTCTGCAACAAACCATTGGCTTCATTCATCTTAACTTACATGTATTTGGCCCCAAAATCCAAACCACAACCTGACATGACGTTTCAAAAATGTCGTTTTTTGAGTCCCTGACCCCAATGACTTAAGAGCTCCCCATTGAAAGGGAAAACTATAGAAATTAACTTTAGCTCCCCCCTTCCCTAAATTCCAGTCCCCCAGTTGACGTACGTGACGAGGACGCACCTTTTTCAATCTTAAAACCGCACATTTTGCTTCGATGCGCCTTTTCCCCTGCTGTCAGTAGGCTAGCTTAGGATTTTCTCTCCATTTTCTCGTCTAGATTAAGTTCTATACTGACTTATGACATTACTGTTAATTATGATAGATACTCAATGTACTTCTCTTAGGATTCTAATTTTGGATTTTTTACGCATCTTTGAAGGTCAGACTGTCTGGGTCTGAGGCGGATTGACCTCTAACAGTCTAGACAGGCGACACTACGTCTGGGAGGAATGTTTTTAGCCCCATTCTGATCCCCAAATTTGTGACTTTTTCACTGCTTCCAGTGACTTATGGAGTTCTAGCTGTCACTTTCGGCTCCAGCCTGTCTGGGTCAAATAGGCCTTTCCAGCCTTCTCCCCACTCGCTCTGTTACTTTCTCCTTTAATTTATGGGTGTTTTTCTGTCACTTTTGGCGCCAGGATGTCTAGACAAGTGAATTTTATTATGTTTTGCACATGATTTATGACCGCACCTGTCAGCTTCCCTGGGGTCCGAAGGCCACCTGGTGGGGTGGGTTTTGGGGTCTCGAGCTGAGCCAATCAGAGTCGACCTGACTGCCCCCGGCTCGACCAATCAGAAAAATTCGGCGTCTATTTTAACAAAAGCTCTCAGCCAATCAGAAAATTCGTCGTGCGTTATAACAAATCGGCCGCGTGAAAGTTATAAAAGGCGGCAACTCGACCCGCGCTCGAAAAGGCCTGTTCGAGGTTCCCAGCATCCCCCTACCTTCTGGCACGCCCTGACCTTAATTGGCCTTGGCCGGTCCTGCCAATCTAATCCCCTTCGGCTTCTGCTGCCTCTTCGGCCTCCGGTCCCTCTTCCCCCGGCAGTTTCGGTTTCAACAGCTAAGTTCCCCTTGAGAGGCATCACCGGTACCTCCCGACCGCGAACAAAGAGCTTCAACAGCAACCGGCAAGTGAAGACTATAACGGCGGCACTCGTCAGTTAAGATCGGCTGCAGCATCCCATCCGAGCGCTTCGGTCTGTGCGAATCTCTTGGCTACCGCGGCAGTTAGGTCCTCTGATTGGTCGGGTGAGAGGCTTTCTTGACCTGCTTAACTGGGTGTGCCCTTTGTCTGACCCTTCCTAGGTAGTCTGATAGTATTTGCACTTTTGATTACTTGCTTTTGTGTGTCAAACTCGAGGCAGAAGTGTCAGTTAATACTAAAAGTAGCCATTCGCTCTGACTCAATTTAAGGTGTTTAAGATTGCGGATTAAGTGAGAAAGTTAAATCTGGAAGTTACAGACTTAGCATCTTCTTTCTTTTTCGCAATACCGGCTGAGATGAGTGGCTAAATCTAGAGGCAGGGGTCACGGTGGACCTGAAGCAGCACAGTTCCCAGTCAATCAGTCGATTTAAGAAATCATGATAAGCATTTAAGTGCCAGACTGGTGCTTTCGCGCGGTCTCAGGCAGCGAAGCGGCTAAGACGAGTTAAATATAAGTCTAAAGGTCTCCAAAAGTAACAGTACATCTACATCATCGCTATCTGTCGACGCGTTAACACATTTAGTGCCAAAAGCACACTACTAAACACTACTACTACACTACTAAATGTACTTCTGGGAATTTGATTATGAAATAGTATTTTCAGTAGTGTATAAAGGCTCGCCGGCGCAAGAACCCCCTGCAAAAGTCCTCTCGATCCCTGCATGGCCAAAGCGATCTTGGTCCCATCAGCGTCCCTTCTTTTCGGCTATGACTTCGAGATAGACAGCTAAAAGACACTAGATGGCAGGTAAGTGCAGTGTCCCTCTAGTCGGAAGTCCGATTTCGATAGCTCCGGTTTGGTGAGCCGGGGCGCACAGACTGGTGGCAGCGGGTAAGTTAATCAGTGTATTAGCTAATCTCTACCTTGCAAATTCTCCCTGCTTGTTTCTCGCTGTCTTCTCTTAGCTATAGGACCTTGCTGCTCGCCCACAATGATGCTACCACGGGGCTGACCATCTGACAGGAGTGAGAGGCCAGAGTTCTAAGTGATTCATTTCTGAGTTCTGAGGCCCGAAGCTACAGGCTTAAAAAGGCCGAACCTTTCATACGAACTATATTTGCAGTTAACTTATATTTCTAGGGGCCTTTGGGGATTTTTTATCCTGTAGCTGGAAATTTCTGAAAAATCGGGATGAAATTGTTTTAAATGTATGAGTATACATGTAGTAACTCTTCTCTGAAGATGAAGATTCGAGTAGATGAGCGTAAGTTTCAATTCTGACTTCACCAGCTAGTATGACACTGTAATAAATGAATTGCCGAAGCTAACACTTAAATTTTCAATCGAGAGGTGCTGAATAATCAGAGCGGCGAACTCTTACAAAAAATCGGTGATTCATATTTATATTAGTTAATTATTAGTCACAAAAACAAGCTTCATTTTAAACTGTCCAGCAAAATAAACATTAATACATACAGTAAAAAGTACAGTAACATATAAATAGATTACAAATACAAATAATGCACAATGTGAAATAAGTACAAAATATGATTACTTTTAAAATAGACATAAAGATACATTGCAGGACACAGACAATGCGACTTCATCATATTTAAATTTGTGCTTCAAGTATTACCGCAGAATGTATTAAAATAATGCTGTTTCTTTGCTTTGGGCCTATCTATAATTAATGCAATCCATCTATCTTGTCACTTTTCGTGGTGTGCACGATTTTTTCCTCTTTTATTTAGCTTCTCAGAGTAAATATTATCTTAAGGCTCGGAAATTAAAAATTTTAAATTTATACCTTTATTGACTATATCTATTAAATATTTTTGCTATGACCTATGAGTCATTATTACCATCATATCAAATCACAGCAAGTTAGATTGCCTCAATTATTTAAAATTATGTATTATTTGCTTAAAAGACGAAGTTAATCAATGTAACATGTATACAAAATGCATATTTTATTTACAAATTGCTAAGTCTAACTCTTAGGAAGTTTGGGCAGTACAAGACCAAGATGGCCACATACCAAGATGGCCACAATATTACATTTCTATTATATCTACTCTTTATTTAATAATAATTTGAAATATAATATCTATTGTTTTTTTCTTTTTATATAATTATATAATTTATAAATGCTGAAACAATGATGGATTTGAAAATAATTACCTATAATACAAAAACTTTAATCCTTTTTAGTGTTTGTGCCAATTTAGGCTTATTCTTTATCATTACATCCATCTGATCTATCACTATTATTAGTTTATCAAGAAACCATTGCTAGTAGTAGTAGTAGGCCTTAATGATGAGATTAATATGCAACTCTCAAGGGTTTTATTTTGTACTAGGCTATGTACATGTGAGGGTTTCACAACAGATATTTAGACAGACATTCAAAAAGCAGAGATAAGAGAAAGATAATACAGGAAAAGGCAGAGATGAGAGAGAAAAGAAAGAAGAAGGCAGACATGAGAGAGGAAAGGGCAAGAGATAAGAGAGGAGAGGGCAGAGATGAGAGAGAGAAAAGATAAGAGACAAGAGTGCAGAGATGAGAGAAAAGATCAGAGATAAGAGGGCACTCCAATTTTTGCTTCTATCATAACTAATAACTTATACTCTACCTTTAACTTTTAACATACATAAACAGCATGTCAGTTTTAGTATATTGAAGATAGGTTTGAAACTATTATCTATGATACAAAAATCAGTCTTGTGCTAGTACTGCTATTAGCTTTAGTAGGTAGTAATACCTGCTATAAAAGGAAAGTGTTTTTTGTTTTACTTAGTTTAATTTCACTAACAAAATCTGTCTTCTCCAAGACCTAAAGCTAGGTCATACCCCATCCCAATCACAGCCAATAGGAAATGAGGAAATATATAGACTTATTCCTATCCAAGCAGCCATTCAGAGCTCTGGCCATCTTAGTATGTGGCCATCTTGGTCATGTGCCAAATATATAGACTTATGGTTATCATTATTGATTTAGACATTTAGAGCTATAGCCATCTTGGTATATGGCCATCTTTATCATATGCTACAAGAGTAACTATGACTGTCTTATTAAGGCTAAATGCTTCATTATCTAATTAGTACTATATCTATATTTGGTATAAAAGTTAACAAGTTACTGTGTTTTGTCAAAATTTTTGAGCTACAATTGTAGACCCTATATTGCAAGTCTACAGGTTTTCTACACTTATTCTAGTAGGGGCATCTAGTAAGCCTATTTATACTATTCTACTTATCAATGCTATTGTTATTTGTTAAATATGCACAATGATGAGAAAAACAATTCATATAATACTTAGCTTGTTAATAACTTGATATAGGCCTATATCAAATATAAATAAAATAATACTGTAGTCATCAATAGTCACATCAGTCACATATCTTGACTAATTTTTTAAAGAATCCAAGATTGAGATTAAAAAATGCTGAGATTTTAACAATCAAGATTGAGATCAAGATCCTGTCTAACACTAATAGTAGGGGCAGTGTTGGGCACTGTTAATAAAGATCTTAACTTCTATTAATGACAAAAGTGTTAGCGTTAAAACAAAAAATCTTAACGTATTAACTTTTAATTTTATCAAGTTAACTTAAAGTTAACTGATAATTGTTAATAAGTATTAATCCATTAAAGTTAACACAGAAAATACAGAAATCTTGCATTTTTTCCAAAATAGACTTCCATGATGCATCGTCTTTGCTTTTCTACCTTTTTAGTGAAACATAGAGATCATCTAAGGGATTTAAAGGCTAAAAAGTAAAAACAATAATTTTAAATACTTCATGTACTTAAAAAGTACATACAGTAAAAAAAGTAACTAATTTATTTGAAACTGAAAAGCTAATTATTTAATAATAAAATATGAATAGAAGGGTTTGTTTCAATAGCATTAGCAGGTGCTGCAGAAAGTTACAAAACATTGGGAAAGAAGTGAATCAAAGCAATCAATGCTCATACACAAGTAATAAAGTTCACAATTTTAATTCATTATTGAAGTTCATTAGTTTAAGAAGTTGTTACATTTGCATGGTCATTGTTATAAACAAAAAGATTAATCAGGCATTTAGATAAATTTGAATACATTTGTAATGTTGTAACTTCTTATCAGACCTATATTTCTTTCTTTACATCTTTTGGTCATTGGAATTGTCACTAACATGAATGATAAATTTGTGGTTAACTCACAAAATTATTAATGCAAATTCATTATGTGTAAATTTTTCTTTGTAAATCATTTCATGTTAATTATATATATTAAAATATTTATATAATTTATATTGTCTATACAATGTTAGATGTATGGATTGATTTGGTAAATAAAAATTATATAATCATATATATTATAAAAATATGATTTATAAGTGTTATAATAAAAAAAAAAAATAAATTGAAATATACCAATAGCATCACTTTACTTTATATACTACTGACCCTTGCTGACCCACAGAAGTCTAGACTATGTTTATAGATTACAAAGTTAACAATTGAAAGAAGTCATGAAATCTCAAGAATCCCTTAGGATGTCAAAATGAAAATAAATGTCATGACATATGCCATTGCATATAAGACCATGGGTGGCGGGAGCTTGCGGCACTGGGGGCACATGCCCTCCCCCCCCTCAGAAAATGAGCCCATGTGGTAATTTTTAGTGCTTTTTCTGATTTTAGGCCCTAATTAGCAGCTTATAAAGGTACCTGTGCCCCCTTGCCCTGTGCCTGGTGCCACCCCCCCCCCCCCTAAAATATTAGGCTCCTTAGGATCGAAACTTTGTTGTAATGAACTAAATAAAATATATTATACTTTATTTACATGTACAATTATTGGGAAGTTAAGCAACACTTGTTTATTTGCTGATTTTTTCAGGCTGCTATTTGCACTCAATGTCTTTGTCATCGGGCCCACCACCGCCTAATTCTCAATCCTCTAATGCTGTAGCAACAGAGGACAGCAGCTCAAAAGAGACAGACGCCCTAGTGCATTTCTTGCGGGGTGCTCCGCCAACCTCTGGTGCCAGCCAGGGTCAGCTGGACAGCTTGCACCAGCCTTCTGGAGCCATTCATCCTGCAAGCTTGCCTGTCACTTCGCTTGTGTCTGGCGTCAATAGAAATCAGCATCAGTCTAAACCAGGTGAGCAGCACCAGCTTCTCGAATCTTCAATTCCAATTCTAGATCCCAATTCTCAGATCCCCAATCCCAGTTTGCCAGTCCCAGATCCCCAATCCCAGTTTGCCAGTCCCAGATCCCCAATCCCAGATCCCCAATCTCCGATCCCCAATCCCGGTTCCCCAACCCCAGTTTCCCAATCCCGGATCCCCAATCCCGGATCCCCGATCCCAGATACCCGATCCTAGATCCCCGATCCCGGATCCCCGATCCCGGGTCCCCGATCCCGGATCCCCGATCCCGGATCCCCGATCCCGTATCCCCGATCCCGGATCCCCGATCCCGGATCCCCGATCCCGGATCCCCGATCCCGGATCCCCGATCCCGGATCCCCGATCCCGGATCCCCGATCCCGGATCCCCGATCCCGGATCCCCGATCCCGGATCCCCGATCCCGGATCCCCGATCCCGGATCCCCGATCCCAGATACCCGATCCTAGATCCCCAATCTCCGATCCCAGATCCCTAATCCAGGATTCCCAAATCCCAGATCCAGAATCCTAGATCCCCGATCCAAGATCCCCGATCCCAGATCCTCAATCCTGGATTCCAAATCTCAGATCCCCAATCCTGGTTCCCAAATCCCAAATTTTGGATCCTTAATCCCAGATCCCCGATCCTAGATCCCCGATCCTAGATCCCCGATCCTAGATCCCCGATCCTAGATCCCCGATCCTAGATCCCCGATCCTAGATCCCCGATCCTAGATCCCCGATCCTAGATCCCCGATCCTAGATCCCCGATCCTAGATCCCCGATCCTAGATCCCCGATCCTAGATCCCCGATCCTAGATCCCCGATCCTAGATCCCCGATCCTAGATCCCCGATCCTAGATCCCCGATCCCAGATCCCAATCCCACACCCCCAATCTCGGTTCCCAAATTTTGGATCCCCAATCCCAGTTGCGAAACGCACGCAGCCACCCAATCAGAATTCGGCACCAAACCCTCAGGCGGAGGCAACTACAGCGCATTCAGCGAAGCTTCTTCCACGGCTGTCGCCGGCGCACCAGCAGCTTCAGGCGGTCCTCTCGGCGCTTCAGACGAGGAAATGATCGACCTGACGCCCGGTCAGGATAATCCATTTCGTGACCCGTTCGGGGCCCAATCTGCGGCTCTGTCGCAGCACCGGCGCGAGACCGCCACTGCTATGGGAAATCTTGGCGGCGGCCGCAGGAGGTCCAGCAGCGGCGGGGACGACTTTGTGGATCTGGGTAAGTTCTGAGCACTGTCCTAGTCCTCAGAATTCTCCCAGATCAGGTCCTCATTGAATTCTCCCAGATCCTCACTGAATTCCCCCAGATCATCACTGAATTCTCCCAGATCCTCAACGAATTCTCCCAGATCCTCATTGAATTCTCCCAGATCCTCATTGAATTCTCCCAGATCCTCAACGAATTCTCCCAGATCCTCATTGAATTCTCCCAGATCCTCACTGAATTCTCCCAGATCCTCACTGAAGTCTCCCAGATCCTCACTGAATTCTCCCAGATCCTCTATCTATGAATTCTCCCAGATCCTTACTGAATTCTCCCAGATCCTTCCTGAATTCCCCCAAATCCTCACTGAATTCCCCCAGATCATCACTGAATTCTCCCAGATCCTCACTGAATTCTCCCAGATCCTCTATCTATGAATTCTCCCAGATCCTTACTGAATTCTCCCAGATCCTTCCTGAATTCCCCCAGATCCTCACTGAATTCCCCCAGATCATCACTGAATTCTCCCAGATCCTCACTGAATTCTCCCAGATCCTCTATATATGAATTCTCCCAGATCCTTACTGAATTCTCCCAGATCCTTCCTGAATTCCCCCCAGATCCTCACTGAATTCCCCCAGATCATCACTGAATTCTCCCAGATCCTCACTGAATTCCCCCAGATCCTCACTGAATTCCCCCAGATCATCACTGAATTCTCCCAGATCCTCATTGAGTTCTCCCAGATCCTCAACGAATACTCCCAGATCCTCATTGAATTCTCCTAGATCCTCAATGAATTCTCCCAGATCCTCAACGAATACTCCCAGATCCTCACTGAATTCCCCCCAGATCTTCATTGAATTCTTCCAGATCCTCACTGAATTCTCCCAGATCCTCTATCTATGAATTCTCCCAGATCCTTACTGAATTCTCCCAGATCCTCACTGAATACTCCCAGATCCTCATTGAATTCTCCCAGATCCTTATTGAATTTCCCAAATCCTCAATAAATTCCTACAGCTGGCCAGATCCTTACTGAATTCTCCCAGAACCTCACTGAGTTCACACAAAATACTGACACTACTCCCTCAAGTAATACGATGCAGGCATGAAAATATTTGTTTATCAAAGAGTTTGATCCTGATTGGCTCTGTGTCTGAAGAGCGTCATCTTCTCTAGCATTGGTCGGGCTGGTTGTGCGGTGTGAAATAATAAATTCTACTGTTCCTAAACTGAGGAATGGGCACAGTTGGATCTCACTGACGGACATACGACACACAAATTTATAGTCTATTATCAATTATGTCTGATGAAGCTCAGGCTACTGATAGCAAGCCCTTTGATAATCCGTTCGAACTGACGGACAGCTCACCGGTCAATGTCGGCCCCAGTATTTCAGACGATATTGCGTCATTGGACCAATTTAATTTTTCCATACCGCTGCGATGTCGCCTGTCGAAGTGTCGGAAAAATGGTATAGATTTATTCATCTTTATCTATCATAACTTGCCATTCTAAACTTACATTAGTTTGGCGCCATTCTCGTCTACAACAATTTGGCGCCAATCTCGTCTCCCACAATTGGGCGCCATTCTCGTCTCCAACAATTTGGCGCCAATCTCGTCTCCCACAATTTGGCGCCAATCTCGTCTCCAACAATTTGGCGCCATTCTCATCTCCAACAATTTGGCGCCATTCTCATCTCCAACAATTTGGCGCCATTCTCATCTCCAACAATTTGGCGCCATTCTCATCTCCCACAATTTGGCGCCATTCTCATCTCCAACAATTTGGCGCCATTCTCATCTCCAACAATTTGGCGCCATTCTCATCTCCAACAATTTGGCGCCATTCTTATCTCCAACAATTTGGCGCCATTCTCATTTCCAAAAATTTGGTGCCATTTACACCTCCCACAATTTGGCGCCATTCTCATTTTCAACAATTTGGTGCCATTTACACCTCCCACAATTTGGCACCATTCTCATTTCCAAAAATTTAGCGCCATTCTCATTTCCAAAAATTTAGCGCCATTCTCGTTTCCCACAATTTGGCGCCATTCTCATCTCCCACAATTTTGCGCCATTCTCATCTCCCACAATTTGGCGCCATTCTCATTTCCAACAATTTGGCGCCATTCTCATCTTCCACAATTTGGCACCATTCTCATCTATAATTTGGCGCCATTCTAATCTCCCACAATTTGGCGCCATTCTTATTTCCCACAATTTGGCGCCATTCTCATTTCCCACAATTTGGCGCCATTCTCATCTCCAAATTGCACTATTTTGTCCTCAATGGGTGCCCTTGACCTATGAAAGTGGACTCACTTGTTATTCCGCAGTGACATTTATTTTATTTAATCTGGTTAAAAGCGCTATTCAAGCGTTATAGAATTGAAGCCTTATAAACGCATAAAGCCATCGGCAGGTTTAGTTAGTGTAAGGGCTACTTGCATTTTCATATATAAGTCTTCCAAGATTCCGTTCGTTACAAATTTGCGGTCCTTTTTACCTTGGCCCTAGCTGACTAACCAGTCACTGTGCAGATAGACAGGCAGGTTGCTGCTATTTGTGATGATAAAATTAGTACACTTAAACAGGCCCGTGTAATTTAGCTGTTAGGCCTGTAACTTGGCCCATGCTAATTTATTCATAAAAATCTGTGTTATTCAAGCCTTGTCTATACAGGCATGCGTTCGCGTTCTGTTTGGCGCAGTTCAAACCGTCTCTATAGGCCTGGTTTTTCATGTTGCTATCTTCAAAATTCACTTGGTATAAGCAAGCATTTAACAAGGAAGATCATATATAATGATGTGGAAAAAATCATATCCGAAGATTGGGATTAGAATCTCACCCCTAAATGGGGTTTAGAATCCCACTTGAGAATTGGGATTAGAATCCCACCCAAAGATTGGAATTAAAATCCCACACAATGATTAAAATTAAAATCCCACACAAAAATTGGAATTAAAATCCCACACAAAGATTGGAATTAAAATCCCACACAAAGATTGGAATTAAAATCCCACACAAAGATTGGAATTAAAATCCCACACAAAGATTGGCATTAGACTCTCACCCAAAGATTGGAATTAAAATCCTACACAAAGATTAGGATTAAAATCTCACCCGAAAATTGGGATTAAAATCTCACCCGAAAATTGGGATTAGAATCCCACCTGCAGATTAGAATTAAAATGCCACTTGTAGGTTGGGATTAGAATCGCATCCGATGATTGGGATTAAAATCGCATCCGAAGATTGGGATTAAATTCCTACACAAAGATTGGGATTAGAATCCCACCCAAAGATTGGGATTAAATTCCTACACAAAGATTGGGATTAGAATCCCACCCAAAGATTGGGATTAAAATCCCACCCGAAGATATGGATTAAATTCCTACACAAAGATTGGGATTAGAATCCCACCCAAAGATTGGGATTAGAATCCCACACAAAGATTGGAATTAAAATCCTACACAAAGATTGGGATTAGAATCCCACACAAAGATTGGAATTAAAATCCTACACAAAGATTGGGATTAGAATCCCACACAAAGATTGGAATTAAAATCCTACACAAAGATTGGGATTAGAATCCCACCCAAAGATTGGGATTAAATTCCTACACAAAGATTGGGATTAAAATCCCACCCGAAGATATGGATTAAATTCCTACACAAAGATTGGGATTAGAATCCCACCCAAAGATTGGGATTAGAATCCCACACAAAGATTGGAATTAAAATCCTACACAAAGATTGGGATTAGAATCCCACCCGAAGATTGGGATTAGAATCCCACCCAAACATTAGGATTTAAATCCCATCTAAAATGGTAACCCTTTTATCCGTATTCCTAATACTAATCCGTTTACACCTCTCACAGGCGGCGCTAATCCTATAGACGCCAACGAGGCTGCCGGCCTCGCCGAGGGCCACTATAACGACTTCGAGACCATCGACTGGCTGAAAGACATCGGCCGGCACCGCAAGCGGCACCGAGAGATTCTGCGCCGGATGAAGCTGAGCTGTCGCGGCAAGCTGGTGTCGCTGTTCGACAGCTTTTCTGGCTGGCTGTGCGTTGGACTGATTGCGGTTGCCGCTGGTGAGTTGATGAAGAACTGATGCTGCGGATTTGGATGAGGGAAAGTGGGGTGGAATCGGAGTAGATGTTAAATTTTTATTAGATTAGGGTAAACTGCAGGATAGATTTTGTGCCGATCAGAGGTTTGAGTAGACTGCAGGGTAGATTAGGTGGTAGATAGGAAGGTAGAGTAGACTGCAAGGTAGATTAGGGGGTAGATAGGAAGATAGAGTAGACTGCAGGGTAGATTAGGGGGTAGATAGGAAGGTAGAGTGGACTGCGGGGTAGATTATGGGGTAGATAGGAAGGTAGAGTGGACTGCAGGGTAGATCAGGTGGTAGATAGCAAGTTAGAGTAGACTGCAGGGTAGATTAGGGGGTAGATAGGAAGGTAGAGTGGACTGCGGGGTAGATTATGGGGTAGATAGGAAGGTAGAGTGGACTGCAGGGTAGATCAGGTGGTAGATAGCAAGTTAGAGTAGACTGCAGGGTAGATTATGGGGTAGATAGGAAGGTAAGTAGACTAAAAGGTAGATTAGGGGTAGATAGGGCAGTAAATTAGGCTTCTGGGTAGCTCAGAGGGTAGATGATACTACGGTAGAGTAGGGTAGATTAGAGGATGGATAGGAAGGTAGAGTAGATAACACGATAGTTTAGTATGGGACTGCAGGGAGGATTAGAGCTACAAATGAGATTATATCAGATATCAAAGTAGATAAGTGATACATGAAAGTGTATAGTGGTCGAAGAGTAGACTGTTGGCTGGATTTGGTTTATAAAAATAGTTCAAATTAGAATAAATAATAGATTAGGAATAGATACCTTAGGTAGCTAAAGGACTTCAATATTATCGATAAAGGATTGGGTAGATCCCAGCGGCCAGTGCAGATGCGAGTTGTGTAGGCTAATATTTCAGATGTTAGTGGAGCAGCTGTTTAATCAGCTGTCTTACTGACTCTGCGGGTAGGCATTTTTGCATGGATATTTTAACCCTGCGCTGATGGAAAGAAATGAGATGCCAGCAGGTTGTTCTCCAGTTTCAATGGCATGTTTTTGCAGATTTTTTCAGCTCCCGCCCTAATGGTGTCGCAGTTTTCCTCCCTGATCCCCTTGTTGCTTCTATCTTCCTAGGCCGACTGACTCCCAGCTCCTCAGTTGCTGGGCTAGCCTCCCAAATCCTCATCAGTTGCTGGGCCAGCCTCCCAAATCCTCATCAGTTGCTGGGCCAGCCTCCCAGAGTGTCAGTTTTTGGGCCAGCCTCCCAAATCCTCATCAGTTGCTGGGCCAGCCTCCCAGAGTGTCAGTTTTTGGGCCAGCCTCCCAAATCCTCATCAGTTGCTGGGCCAGCCTCCCAGAGTGTCAGTTGTTGGTCCAGCCTCCCAGATCCTCATCAGTTGCTGGGCCAGCCTCCTAGATGTAGTGCACAAGTTTTTGTACGCCAAAATCAATATTCTTTATGAGTCTCAGCCTACCTGCGTAATGTTTCAGTGTGCGTTTAAAAATAATTTGCCTTGGCTCAGTCAATAACCATTATTTAGCACCTGTGATTAATATACGGAGCAGACGACACAGATTAAAGACTTTGTAGGGCTTAACGGATGGAACAGAAAGCGTCTTTGCTCTCCAAATCCCAATTGACGCAAAATCCTTTGACCAGATTTTCTTTGATCATTATTGTTTAGCAAATTGAGCGGAAAATACTCCGTTGAAGCGTTGCAGACTACTTCTAGTAATTCAGTAGTAAAGTGTGTTTTTTCTCCGCAATTTCCAGGCCTAGTGGCGGGAGTTGTCGACATCGGCACCACGTGGATGTCGGACCTTCGCGACGGGATCTGCGCCGAGGCGTTCTGGTTCAACAAGGAGCAATGCTGCTGGTCTTCTAACGATACCACATTTGATGATGAGCAGGCCTGCAGACAGGTGCGACTGGTTGTTGGGAGTCACTGTTCACTCTCTGATCCTATTGAGAGTCACTCTGTGATCTTATTGAGAGTCACTCTCTAATCTTATTGAGAGTCACTCTTATCTCTGATCCTATTGAGAGTCACTCTCTGATCTTATTGAGAGTCACTCTCTGATCTTATTGAGAGTCACTCTTATCTCTGATCCTATTGAGAGTCACTCTCTGATCCTATTGAGAGTCACTCTTATCTCTGATCCTATTGAGAGTCACTCTCTGATCCTATTGAGAGTCACTCTCTGATCCTATTGAGAGTCACTCTTATCTCTGATCCTATTGAGAGTCACTCTATGATCCTATTGAGAGTCACTCTATGATCCTATTGAGAGTCACTCTATGATCCTATTGAGAGTCACTCTATGATCCTATTGAGAGTCACTCTTATCTCTGATCCTATTGAGAGTCACTCTATGATCCTATTGAGAGTCACTCTATGATCCTATTGAGAGTCACTCTTATCTCTGATCCTATTGAGAGTCACTCTATGATCCTATTGAGAGTCACTCTATGATCCTATTGAGAGTCACTCTATGATCCTATTGAGAGTCACTCTTATCTCTGATCCTATTGAGAGTCACTCTCTGATCCTATTGAGAGTCACTCTATGATCCTATTGAGAGTCACTCTCTGATCCTATTGAGAGTCACTCTTATCTCTGATCCTATTGAGAGTCACTCTATGATCCTATTGAGAGTCACTCTATGATCCTATTGAGAGTCACTCTTATCTCTGATCCTATTGAGAGTCACTCTATGATCCTATTAAGAGTCACTTTCTCTCTCTGATCCTATTGAGAGTCACTCTATGATCCTATTGAGAGTCACTCTATGATCCTATTGAGAGTCACTCTATGATCCTATTGAGAGTCACTCTTATCTCTGATCCTATTGAGAGTCACTCTATGATCCTATTAAGAGTCACTTTCTCTCTCTGATCCTATTGAGAGTCATTGAACATTTGAGAATCACTCTAAACAAACTGAAAAATCACAGTATATAATTACTAATGCGCCTCCCCACTCCGGTAGTGGTACACCTGGGCGGAGCTAGTTGGCGACAGCAACAAAGACTTCGGCGCCTACATATTCAAATACCTGCTGTACATCCTGTGGTCCCTGCTGTTCGCACTGCTGGCCGCCCTGCTAGTGAAAGTGTTCGCTCCGTACGCCTGCGGCTCTGGCATCCCGGAGATGAAGACCATCCTATCCGGGTTTGTGATCCGCGGCTACCTGGGCAAGTGGACGCTGCTAATTAAGTCGGTGGGCATCATGCTGGCCGTGTCAGCCGGCCTGAACCTGGGCAAGGAGGGCCCCATGGTGCACATGGCGGCCTGCTGCGGCAACATCATCGCCTACCTGTTCCCCAAGTACGGCCGCAACGAGGCCAAGAAGCGGGAGGTTCTGTCGGCCGCCGCTGCCGCAGGTGTAAGCATCGCCTTTGGCGCGCCACTTGGCGGCGTGCTGTTCAGCCTTGAAGAGGCCAGCTACTATTTCCCATTGAAGACTTTGTGGCGCAGCTTCTTCTGCAGCATGGTGGCAGCCTCGGTGCTGAAGCTGGTTAATCCGTTTGGCAATGATCACCTGGTGCTGTTCTATGTGGAGTACCGGTCCACCTGGTCCGTGATCGAGATCGGCCCGTTCATCCTGCTCGGAGTTATCGGAGGCCTGTTCGGCGCGGGCTTCATTCGTGCCAACGTGTGGATTTGTAGAATAAGGAAATTCGGCCGCCTGGGCAGATTCCCAATAGCCGAGGTCATGCTGGTTACCTTGGTGACGGCGCTGCTAGCCTTTCCGAATACGTACACCAGGATGAACACCAGCCGCCTGATCAAGCTGCTGTTCAGCAAGTGCGGCCCTGAGGACGAGGCGGAGCTGTGCGATTACAAGTGGAACAGTACGAATGACTACTCTGGCTCGGCTCCCGCGGGGCCCGGTATCTACAGCGCCATGTGGAAACTCATGCTGGCCTACCTGTTCAAGATGGTGGCTACCGTGTTCACCTTTGGTATTAAGGTGATTTAATTGATTGTTTATTACGAGTACAATTTTTGCAATAATCGCCCTTAAATGTCCTCTAGAACAATCGCCCTTAAATGTCCTCTAGAACAATGTACCTTAAATGTCCTCTAGAACAATCGTCCTTAAATGTCCTCTAGAACAATGGACCTTAAATGTCCTCTAGAACAATAGACCTTAAATGTCCTCTAGAACAATCGCCCTTAAATGTCCTCTAGAACAATGGACCTTAAATGTCCTCTAGAACAATCGCCCTTAAATGTCCTCTAGAACAATGGACCGTAAATTTCCTTTAGAACAATGGACCTTAAATGTCCTCTAGAACAATGGACCTTAAATGTCCTCTAGAACAATGGACCTTAAATGTCCTCTAGAACAATCGCCCTTAAATGTCCTCTAGAACAATCGCCCTTAAATGTCCTCTAAAACAATGGACCTTAAATGTCCTCTAGAACAATCGCCCTTAAATGTCCTCTAAAACAATGGACCTTAAATGTCCCCTAGAACAATGGACCTTAAATGTCCTCTAGAACAATCGCCCTTAAATGTCCTCTAGAACAATCGCCCTTAAATGTCCTCTAGAACAATGGTCCTTAAATGTCCTTTAGAATGGCCCTTAAAATGCCCCTTCTCACCCGCAGGTGCCCTCAGGCCTGTTCATCCCGTCCCTGGCCGTTGGCGCCATAGCCGGCCGCGTCCTTGGCAACGTGCTGGAGCAAGTGGCCGTCTCCCGCATGGACAGCTTCCCATTCCGCCTGTTCTGCCGGGCCGGACAACCCTGCATCAACAGCGGCCTGTACGCCATGATCGGGGCAGCCGCCGCCTTGGGCGGGGTGACCCGAATGACGCTGTCTCTGGTGGCCATCATGCTGGAGCTCACCGGCGGCCTGCAGTACATTGTGCCGCTGATGATCGCAGCTATGACTAGCAAGTGGGTGGGCGACCGGCTGACTAAAGGCGGCATCTATGAGGAGCACATCAGGCTGAATGGCTACCCGTACCTTGACAACAAGGAGGAGTTCGCGCACACCACCATCGCAGCGGATGTCATGCACCCGAGGCGGGGCGAAGCCCAGCTGCAACTGCTGTATCAGGACTCCATGAATGTGGAAGACTTAGAGACTCTCATGGCCGCGTCGGATGTCAATGGGTATCCCGTGGTGGTGTCGCGAGACTCTCACTATCTGCTGGGATTCGTGACCAGGCGGGATCTGATGCTAGCTCTGGGTGAGGAGTTTATTGACTTGGGTTGGCTGTGATAGAGAGTGATGACGTCACGGGAGTTAGGAGTAGCGGAAATCATCAAAGAATCAAATAAGTTATAAGCGGCAAACATCAAAGAATCTGATGAGGGTATAGCGGCAAACATCAAAGAATCTGATGAGGTTAGCGGCAAACATAAAAGAATCAGATGAGGTTAGCGGCAAACATCAAAGAATCAATGAGGTTAGCGGCAAACATCAAAGAATCAGATTAGGGTATAGCGGCAAACATCAAAGAATCTGATGAGGGTATATCGGCAAACATCAAAGAATCAGATAAGGGTATAGCGGCAAACATCAAAGAATCAGATGAGGTTAGCGGCAAACATCAAAGAATCAGATGAGGTTAGCGGCAAACATCGAAGAATCAGATGAGGTTAGCGGCAAACATCAAAGAATCAGATGAGGTTAGCGGCAAACATCAAAGAATCAGATGAGGTTAGCGGCAAACATCAAAGAATCAGATGAGGTTAGCGGCAAACATCAAAGAAATGGAAAAATATTTTCCATTTTTCCAGAATTCGCTCGCAAAAACGAGGACGGCATTGTCGGCGACTCGCTGGTGTACTTCACCGAGCACCTGGTCGCTGGCGCGGTCGCTGCCAGACACACAGACGCTGGCGCCTCCTCCACTGACGGACAGCCGCCGGCATTGAAGCTGAGGCGAATCGTTGATTTGGTGAGCTTTGGCAGTTTTGGAATTCTGTACATATAGACTCCGATTGGCTGATCTGATCTTCATCAAAGTCTATCAGAAGTCTCTTCACTTAGTGCCAGAATTTTCGTTACTTGATTACTTAAGAATCTAAAAATCGCCCTTCAGAAACCCCAAGAATCGCCCTCAGCAACCTTAAGAATCGCCCCTCAGCAACCTTAAGAATCGCCCCTCAGCAACCTTAAGAATAGCCCCTCAGCAACCTTAAGAATAGCCCCTCAGCAACCTTAAGAATAGCCCCTCAGCAACCTTAAGAATCGCCCCTCAGCAACCTTAAGAATCGCCCCTCGGTAACCCTAAGAAGAGCCCCTCAGCAACCTTAGAATCGCCCCTCAGCAACCTTAAAATCGCCCCTCAGCAACCTTAGAATAGCCCCTCAGCAACCTTAAGAATAACCCCTCAGCAACCTTAAGAATAGCCCCTCAGCAACCCTAAGAATCGCCCCTCAGCAACCTTAAGAATCGCCCCTCAGTTAACCTTAAGAATCGCCCCTCAGCAACCTTAGAATCGCCCCTCAGCAACCTTAAAATCGCCCCTCAGCAACCTTAGAATAGCCCCTCAGCAACCTTAAGAATAACCCCTCAGCAACCTTAAGAATAGCCCCTCAGCAACCTTAAGAATAGCCCCTCAGCAACCTTAAGAATAGCCCCTCAGCAACCTTAAGAATAGCCCCTCAGCAACCTTAAGAATCGCCCCTCAGCAACCTTAAGAATCGCCCCTCGGTAACCCTAAGAAGAGCCCCTCAGCAACCTTAGAATCGCCCCTCAGCAACCTTAAAATCGCCCCTCAGCAACCTTAGAATAGCCCCTCAGCAACCTTAAGAATAACCCCTCAGCAACCTTAAGAATAGCCCCTCAGCAACCCTAAGAATCGCCCCTCAGCAACCTTAAGAATCGCCCCTCAGTTAACCTTAAGAATCGCCCCTCAGCAACCTTAGAATCGCCCCTCAGCAACCTTAAAATCGCCCCTCAGCAACCTTAGAATAGCCCCTCAGCAACCTTAAGAATAACCCCTCAGCAACCTTAAGAATAGCCCCTCAGCAACCTTAAGAATAACCCCTCAGCAACCTTAAGAATAGCCCCTCAGCAACCTTAAGAATCGCCCCTCAGCAACCCTAAGAATCGCCCCTCAGCAACCCTAAGAATCGCCCCTCGGTAACCCTAAGAAGAGCCCCTCAGCAACCTTAGAATCGCCCCTCAGCAACCTTAAAATCGCCCCTCAGCAACCTTAAGAATCGCCCCTCAGTTAACCTCAAGAACCCTCGGAGTCGCTTTTCAACTTTGAAGCCTTTATCATTTGCCTACTCTATGTAGCAAGGTCAGCTTCGCCTCTATTGACCAATCAGACGAATACAAGCCTGTATGCAACCCCCCTTTTCGCCCCAGTCGCCCATCACTGTCACAGACCAGACGCCCATGGAGGTTGTCCTGGAGATGTTCCGCAAGCTGGGCCTCCGCCAGACGCTGGTGACGCACAATGGCCGCCTGTTGGGCCTCATCACCAAGAAAGACGTGCTTCGGCACATCGAATACCTGCACAGCATCGATCCACATAATCTGATTTTCTCCTAAATCCGATGCATGCTCTACGCTAATGCATTGCCTCGCGCAAATTGGTTCACACAAATTTGACATTAAGAATAAATGTTGTTTGTCCTCGTTGTGTATATTGCAATTTTCTATTGTTCTTTTCATAATATTCAAATCTCTGATTGCAGCTGAATTTATCACCATTGAATTCTTCTGTCATTCAGGCGGCATTCCTGAAATGCGTTCTAATTAAGCGTTATACTACTGAGCTACTTTCAATTGAGTAGTATCATTTCCTTTTTAGTAAGAAGCGTAAAATTATCTTTGCTAACTACTTAAATGAAATGATTATTATTGTAGAAAGCTCTACTACTACTAATAGTACTTATGACAAAGAATAGGAAGTAGTCCTAAAAACGTTTCTTGATATTTCAGTATGTATAGTTATCTATTGTTATTTGCCTTTACTTTTTATCTAACTGTTTCGTCACTAAACTGCTTCAGTGATCAGTAGTGATGATTGTTTATAATAGCATTAATTTGTGCCACACCTTTACGAACCTCTCACTGCGAATCTTTTATTCTGGCTAAATTCGCCTATCTTACTATTAGTAGTCTGACAAGGCACCGCTACCAAACAGAGTTCGAATTTTGCGTCACTTGACAAATAGACTCTTGGATGTGTTGAATAACCGTACATGATGTACTTTCTCTGCAGTCATCGGAAACCAATTAACATGTATAAACTTAAGTAAGGTATATGAATGGTTAAAAGTACAAGCGGCTCTATTGCATCGTTAAAAATGTGATATAATCATTTCTAGGCTCGTACACACACAATGCGAGTAGTATGCGTGGATTATTGATGTATTTTGCGTCTTATTGTTATAAATTTTTTAAGGTCAGTCATTTTGAAAAATTGAAATGTTTATGATGATAAAAATAATAATAGCTTTGTCCACAGTTCTGGCACACGAACAAAGCTGCTTTTGCTTAATTCTGCAGAATTCTTTTATAATTATTCATTTCGTTAAATACAGTCTTGATAAACAAATATTTGATAATTTAGCGCAAGGAAAATCGTCTTGATCGTCCGGTAAAGCCAGATTAAATAATAATATTGAATATATAATAACTATAAAAAGGAAAAATATATGCTCATCTAGAAGCACTCGGTAAAAGTACACACAGAAACATTACAAATATATATTGATACATGGTGACGCGTGCATCGCCATGCTCTCTGAAAGTCCGTTTATAACACTGCCCTTAAACTTAAAGCGTTTTAACGACAACGACTTGCACATCGCAATGTGCATGTGCATTTATGAGCAAAGCTTGCACTACGGTTTAAAACTCCAGTGCAATGCGCCGGCGAGAGCTTTACCACCCCCCCCCCCAGATCTCGGGTTGGACTGTAATCACTCTCCCAGATCTCAGGTAGGACTCTACCACCCTTCCAGATCTCAGGTAGGACTCTACCACCCTCCCAGATCATAGGTAGGCCCCAACCCCCCCCCCCCAGATCTCAGGTAGGACTCTACCACCCTCCCAGATCATAGGTAGCTGGTAGCCCCCCCCCAGATCTCAGGTATAGGACTCTACCACCCTCCCAGATCATAGGTAGCCCCCCCCAGATCTCAGGTAGGACTCTACCACCCTCCCAGATCATAGGTAGGCCCCAACCCCCCCCCCCAGATCTCAGGTAGGACTCTACCACCCTCCCAGATCTCAGGTAGGCCCCCCCCCCCCCAGATCTCAGGTAGGACTCTACCACCCTCCCAGATCTCAGGTAGGACTCTACCACCCTCCCAGATCTCAGGTAGGACTCTATCACCCTCCCAGATCTCAGGTAGAACTCTACCACTCTCCCAGATCTCAGGTAGGACTCTACCACCCTCCCAGATCTCAGGTAGGACTCTATCACCCTCCCAGATCTCAGGTAGGACTCTACCACCCTCCCAGATCTCAGGTAGGACTCTACCACCCTCCCAGATCTCAGGTAGGACTCTATCACCCTCCCAGATCTCAGGTAGAACTCTACCACTCTCCCAGATCTCAGGTAGGACTCTACCACCCTCCCAGATCTCAGGTAGGACTCTACCACCCTCCCAGATCTCAGGTAGGACTCTATCACCCTCCCAGATCTCAGGTAGGACTCTACCACCCTCCCAGATCAGCGCTTGAAAAACAAGCGCTTGAAATATTGAATGCAAAATTAACAAGCACACAATAAACAATTTGATCATATTTCGAACTTTTGGGCGTGTTCCGTGTCAAAATTACTGCTATTACTGAATAATACATTAAAAACAAAACATAAGTACGCTTTAGCCACATGATATATAAAAATTAATACACACTTAAGCTCTTCCATGTACGCCTCTCCGTCCATCTGTGTTGCCTACGGACTGTTCTACCCATTTCTACACAATTCTGTTTACGCATGTAATCCTATCTACCCTTCATTCTACCCCTATCTACCTTTTATTCTACCCTAGATGTATATCTACCCGCACTCTACTCCTATCTACCCTTGATTCTACCTCATCTGCCCTTATTCTACCAGATCTACTATCATTCTACCCCAATCTACCCTTCCATCTATCTCTATCTACCCCATCAACCCTTTAATTTATTTTAATTTTTTCCTACTCTCAATTTCACTCTTTTCTGATTCCCTTAGCCTAAAGAAAAGATTTACAGATTTTCAACTGGAACGCATCAAATGAAATTTATTAGCTAAACAATAAAATCAAAGCTAATGAGTCTTTGAGTAAAAAAATCTACTTTACTACACTATATGTCACTGTGAAACAAGGTAACAATTTCGCTATCCACATTATACTGCAAGATAAAACTGCCACAATTTGTAGCAATAATTATAACAATAACATAATAACAAAAAAAAGTAGCATACTAACAGTCGGTGGCTAAGAGGTTGAGGAACAGACGAAACAAGCTAAACATTCGACTTTAACAAATGTACATTATATGTTGATAACTACATATCAGGCTTTCAGAACTGATTGGTTTATAAGCAGCACCTTGAGCATTAATTATAGCAAGCGTTTAGTTAAATTTGTTATATCACAATCAATGAAATGTAAAGACACAAGGACACAATTTTAGGCGGCAAAGTTGAGGCAAGTGTGGAAACTTTCTGCAAATTCTGCAAACTTTGTTCCGAATATTTGTGCTTTGCTAATTATTCAAAATTAACTAAGAGAATCCGACAAACCTCCACAAAAATCTCATTGGATCAGTCAAGAAAATCTTACCCATAGATTATCAGACACGATAATCTCACCCATAGATTATCAGACACGATAATCTCACCTATAGATTATCAGACACGATAATCTCACCCATAGATTATCAGGCACGATAATCTCACCCATTGATTATCAGACACGATAATCTCACCCATAGATTATCACACAAGAAAATTTCACCTTTAGATTATCACACAAGATAATCTCACTCATTGATTATCACACAAGATATTCTCACCCATAGATGCATGATTAAATACACACGATAATCCGACCCGTAGATTATCACACATGATAACCTGACTCATAGATTATCACACATGATAACCTGACCCATAGATTATCACACATGATAACCTGACCCATAGATTATCACACATGATAACCTGACCCATAGATTATCACACATGATAACCTGACCCATAGATTATCACACATGATAACCTGACTCATAGATTATCACACATGATAACCTGACCCATAGATTATCACACATGATAACCTGACCCATAGATTATCACACATGATAACCTGACCCATAGATTATCACACATGATAACCTGACCCATAGATTATCACACATGATAACCTGACTCATAGATTATCACACATGATAACCTGACCCATAGATTATCACACATGATAACCTGACTCATAGATTATCACACATGATAACCTGACCCATAGATTATCACACATGATAACCTGACCCATAGATTATCACACATGATAACCTGACCCATAGATTATCACACATGATAACCTGACCCATAGATTATCACACATGATAACCTGACCCATAGATTATCACACATGATAACCTGACCCATAGACTATCACACATGATAACCTGACCCATAGATTATCACACATGATGACCTGACCCATAGACTATCACACATGATAACCTGACCCATAGATTATCACACATGATAACCTGACCCATAGATTATCACACATGATAACCTGACCCATAGATTATCACACACTAGACTTTCATCGCGGCCCTAACTAAATAAATAAGAATACTAAGATAAGAACACAGTACACACTAGGAGTTGAGAAAAGTCCCACTGATTTGAAAAAGTTACAAAGCGTCATGTCAGAGCAGCAGAGCTCAAAGAGAGCCGCCCAGCCCAGCATCAGGCGTCAGCGGATATTCAAAATCGTCAGACGGTGATTTTGACGTCATCTGCGTCGGCATTTGACGACGAGTAGGCCGGAGGCGGCGGGGCAGCGATGACGGTGGGTGCGGCGGTGGTGGGAGCGGGCTGCGCTACAACGACCGGTGGCTGCTCAGAGTCTTGGCCTGAGTCATCGTTTGGCTGCTTGGAGAGAGAAAGGTTGGGCAGTCAGTGAGAGATTCTACCTCCTGTTTTTACCCCTTTATAACTACTCCCTTAGCCAACCCTCTTAGTCTACCCCTAAGAGTCTCTCTATTTACTGTCTACCACTTTAGAGTCTACCTTCTTCCTTTAGGTAGGTTCTACCCCCTTAAATTATACTCCCTCAGAGTCTACTTCCTTAAGTCTACCCCTTTATTAGAGTCTAAAAAGCCACCAAACAGGCGCTGTCAATGTGGCCTGCAGCTGTCACCGCCCTCACTTCGAACGGATCTCCATCTTCGTCTTCATCATCGGACGGCTTGCACTTGCCGCAGCAGCAGCAGCAGCAGAGGCAGCAGCAGCAACAGCAGCAGCAGCCGGTAAAGAGGAAGCAGCAGATCATGAGGCACTGGAATTAGAGATGAGGGTTGCCAGCGATGGGGAGCTGGATTTCTCGCTTGTTTGACACGAATCTCAATTATTCAATGCGATAATCTCACCCCAGATTATCAGACACGATAATCTCACCCATAGATTATCAGGCACGAAAATCTCACCCATAGATTATCACACGAAAATCTCACCCATAGATTATCACACGAGAAAATCTCACCCATAGATTATCAGACACGATAGATCATCACACGAGAAAATCTCACCCATAGATTATCAGACACGAAAATCTCACCTATAGATAATCACACATGAGAATCTCACCCATAGATTATCATCTCACCCATAGATTATCACACGAGAAATCTCACCCATATATTATCACACGAGAAATCTCACCCACATATTATCACACGAGAAATCTCACCCATAGATTATCACACGAGAAATCTCACCCATAGATTATCACACGAGAAATCTCACCCATAGATTATCACACGAGAAAATCTCACCCACATATTATCACACGAGAAATCTCACCCATATATTATCACACGAGAAATCTCACCCACATATTATCACACGAGAAATCTCACCCATATATTATCACACGAGAAATCTCACCCACATATTATCACACGAGAAATCTCACCCATAGATTATCACACGAGAAATCTCACCCATAGATTATCACACGAGAAAATCTCACCCACATATTATCACACGAGAAATCTCACCCATATATTATCACACGAGAAATCTCACCCACATATTATCACACGAGAAATCTCACCCATAGATTATCACACGAGAAATCTCACCCATAGATTATCACACGAGAAATCTCACCCATAGATTATCACACGAGAAAATCTCACCCATAGATTATCACACATAAAAATCTCACCCATAGCTTATCAGGAAGGAAAATCTCACCCCTAGATTATCAGGAAGGAAAATCTCACCCCTAGATTATCAGGAAGGAAAATCTCACCCCTAGATTATCAGGAAGGAAAATCTCACCCCTAGATTATCAGGAAGGAAAATCTCACCCCTAGATTATCAAACACGACGGCTCACCTTGAAACAAGGATGCTGCATCATCAAGTAGGCGCTCATGTTTTCCTCGCCAATCTGTG
Organism: Macrostomum lignano; assembly: GCA_002269645.1. Classification (NCBI taxonomy): domain Eukaryota; kingdom Metazoa; phylum Platyhelminthes; family Macrostomidae; genus Macrostomum; species Macrostomum lignano. Next base: position 23,992 of record NIVC01001054.1, on the reverse strand, counting down.
AGGCAAGCTGCAGTCCAACCGAGCCATACTGATCATAAATCTTTCGCTTAGTGGGGTCGCTGAGAACTTTATGAGCCCGATTGATCTCCTTAAACTGTGAATGCGAAAAAGTTGGTTTCGAAAGTTGAGAAAAAATTAATGGAGTAAATTGCAGTCTTAATGCGAATTTCATAAGTAGATTAGATTATAAAGATTAGATACTGACACGGTAAGATTAGATACTGATACAGTGATATTAGGTACTAACACAGTGAGATTAGATACTGACACAGCGAGATTATATACCGAGCTTAAATATTAATATAGCGAGATAAGATCAGTGTTGGGCACCATTAATGAAAATTTTAACTCCCGTTAATAGCAAAAGCAGTAGCCATTTGAGCAAAAAATCTCAACTTAAACTCTTAATTTTGTTAAGTTGATTGAAAGTTAACTGACAATTGTTAATAAGTGTTAGTCCCAAAATCAGGAATTTTGCACTTTTTCCAAAAATAGACTTCATAATACAGTCATTGCTTTTCCATATTTTTATCTGACACTGAGAGGTAATCCAAAGCAAAATTTTTGAGCTAAAAAGTAACAAATAACAAGTAAAATCGTGTATGTAAAATACTTAAAAAGTATGTATAAAGTAAGATATCTATTTCATATTTTAATTAATTAAAGTTTGTAGAAAAAAATTGCTAATTTGCATAATCATTATCATAAGCAAAGATAATAATTTAATAATTAAGGCCTATCTGTACTATTGTAAATTGTAAATTATATTTTGTCCTTTATTTGCATATTTGGTCTCATTGGCATTGTCATTGATGTTAACAATTAATTTGTTGTTCAATTGAAAAATTATTAATGCAAAGTTCCTTAATCCATTAGTGCAAAAAACCTTAACACTTAATAATGGATTAGGCCTAATGCACTGATTAATGGACTGGTGCCCAAGACTGATTATAATAAAGACACAATGAGATTAGGCTACAGATTAGGCCTAAAAAATAGATACAATGTAATTTGATGAAAATATCACAGATGCCTCACAGTTTCTGCAGCCGCAGGGTCAGGGTTCTTGTCTGGATGGTAGCGCAGTGCCAGCTAAAAAAGAAATATGTTTGAATTGAAAACTAAAACAAGTGCCTTGAAAGCATACAATTGGTTGATAATCTGGCTAATAAGATCTCTGTCTACCTTGCGGTATGCTCGCTTGATATCCTCATCTGTGGCCTCTTTTTGCAGACCCAACAGCTCATAGAGTGAGTGGCCACTGGTACTGAAAAAGTTACAGTTGGTTGCAGGCCTCTGATAGTTAAACTGTAAATCAAAAGCAAATTGGCTTTTTAAAAATAAAAAGTTTTGAAGCATAGAAATATAGTGCTTAATCAGGCTTAAGTCTTTTAAAAGTAGTTTCTTGTACTCAAAATATTTTGTAGATTACTTTTCTGGAGTCAAAATAATTTAATGTATGAAACTACAGTGATAGCCATAATCAAAACTAAGGCATGAGATTATTTTTAAAATTAATTTTTTAAATAAAAGTTATTTTTAGATGATTGAGTCAGAATGCCTAACACAAGAAACCAAGTTCAATAAAAAATTATAGGAATAAAAAATAATTTTGAATAGGCTTAGGCCCTAATTGAGAAAATCTTCTTAAAATATTTGTTAAATTTGAAATTGTGCTAGGCCTAAGGACTATTTAAGGTGGGAGTTGAATGAAAGGATAGGCCTACTCTAACTAATTTATCATTTATATGGAGTGATTGAATTTTAAAGATTTGTTACATAGATTTTATCTTATTTAAACTTTTTCTCTCAATTGCCTCAACAAATAAAAAAATTAACCTGATTTTACCTTAATACTTAGTTTGCCAATTCACATTGCACAATATAAAAAATTACAAGATAGAAAGCTATGCCCATGAGAGTTTAGTTAAAACTTCAGTTGTAGCAGCTGGCAGCATAGAAATATACTTACGATAGCTTCCGCTTCCGATGTGATTCATCTGTATTTTCGTTCTCTTCATGTTGTTCATCTCCTGAGATAGCTGTACCTGGATATGCATGAGCCATTGTACCTGTCAACCAGTAAGTTATGGAATATTGTATACGTGGATAGTCGGTTTTAAATTTACAACTAAAGTAGTTAACAATAAAATGTCAATATATCCAGTGTTGTGTTTCGAACTTCAGAAACACTAAAAAACTCAACTCACTTAGAATCAGAACAGAAGTTAGTCTTGAGAAAAAAGGAAGTTTTATTTCTGCAAACCAATCGCAAAAAAGATTTGATTCACAAGACTCACGAAAAGACTCAAGGTTCAATATAACACGCAACTGAGCTATATATCTCTGTTTCCCTTTTTCTGCTCCCACAATGTAACTAAAACGGAAACGGAACCTATTTATTAATGTTCCTCTTTTTATTATTTCGTGTAAAACTGATAGATTTAAATCTTTTGGCTGGTAACAATTATTTAAATCAAAAAAGAATTTTAAAATAAATCTTTTGCTTTACACTAAAAAATCATTTAACGAATTTTAATTACTTTTATTTCTGTGAGCTAAAAACTCAATGTATTTTAAATTCTGCCTGTATTGCACAATTGCTGCGCGTAAAGTGGCAAGTTAGCTACATTTCGTCACCATAATTTTCTAGCCATTTTGTCTTTATGTTTTTAGTTGCATTTGGGAAGACTATGGTATGCTAATCGATTGTTTTTGTGCCATCAGTACATGCAGAAGACCAGGGACAACTAAAACACTCGGGACGCGAAACGATCGCCAAATCATGGTAAAAAAGTTGTGGACACCATATGTTTTAGTTGTCCCTACAGAAGACTTACTTTGTCTACTTTACACTAGGCCTGCTCCGTGGGCCTCAGTGTAAAGTGTGTTAACCCTACCCCACCCCCTTCGCCCACCACTCCTCCGCCCCCCCCCCCCCCGCCGCGTGCCGGAGGTTCTTAAACCCAGTATTTTCTGGCTTGGCCGTCTGTGTGCAAGTGCTCAGATTCTTTATTAGCAAATTTTTTTATTTGTCAGCAACCATGGAAAGTGTATGCGCACTAACAGCTAGACAGCTCAGAGCAGAGCTGGCCAAGCGCGGTCTCCCAAAAACAGGCTGCAAACAACAGCTCTACGAACGGCTATGCCGCCGCACTTGCTCCTGAAGCTCCTGCAGCCGACTCTGACAGCTCCGGCTCGACTGATCTTGATGCAGGAATCATCGACGACCAGTCAACAGGCGGGCACGAGGCGACGGGGGGGGGGCGGCTGGCGACCTGGCGGCTCTGCGGAATTAGGAGGTCGAAGAGCTGGAAATCAAGGCGCTGACGCGGCGCCGTGCTCAACTGCAGCGCGAGCTCAACGGGAATCAGCTAGACTGACTGCTGCCTCCTCTCAAGGTGAGCCTACAGCTTTTCCTGCTGGTGTGCATAAGGCCTTTTTATTTTGCGCAGGTGTAGAGAGCGGTCAGTCGGCCAGAAAGCGCAGCCGGGCCTACCTGATCCGAGACTTTGTCAAGCCCAACGCGAATCAGTCAAGCGAGAGCCTGACCGCCTGCGTGGAAAACGGCAACCTGGTGTTCAAAAAGCAGCCGCCAAACATAAGCAAGATTTTCACCGGCCAATGGAGCTCTGGCAATGCTCAAATCCTACAGCGCCTGATTGACAACGGCTCGCTCATCTATCTGAATGACGACGGGTTTGTGAACACCAGCCAGCTGAGAAGCTACCTGCTGTACTCCCAGAAGGTCGGCGAACTCCTGGATGCCAACTACAGCCCAAACGTTGTGTGGGAGTTCGATGAAGACTACAGGGGAAAGCTGATGGCCGAGTCAGAGACTTGCATCAGTGGGGGTGCGAACCCCCGCAGCTGTACCATCGCCACCTGAACGCTCCACGCAATCTGAAGGTCACTTTGAACCGATCCGGTATCTCGCAGCCGCAGGCGCCCGTCTGCCTGAGCTTCAACTCAACAGCTGGCTGTCAACGGTCCAGCTGCAGGTACCGGTACGTCTGCTAGCTGCTTGGCTGCGGCAAGCCGCATCCCGCCCAACTGCATCGTCAGAGCAGCGATGCGGCGGAGGGATAAAAAAACTAGATTTATTTTATAGCCACCATGCTTTTAAATTAATATAGCCACCACCCGCCCCCATCCCATTGCTTGCATCCCCTCACCGACTTGCCTCCCCCGCCGCATCGGGTGCTGTCTTCTGACATGAACTTGGCTTCTTGGAATCTTCTGCTACGCAACGACCCAGACGAGAGATTCCTCCGAAAAGGCCTTCATAACGGCTTCCGCCTCGTCAACAAGCCTCCGCCTGCCTTCACGCATTCTTCCAACTACCTTTCTGCTACTGACCATGCCGAGCAGGTTGACAAGCAACTCTCCGAAGAGCTCCGTCTTGGCCGCTTAAAACCCGCTAGCGGACGCGTCATGGTGAATGCTATCGGCGCGATCCCTAAGTCTGACGGCAGGGTTCGGATAATTCACGATCTGTCCAGTCCTTCCTGCTCTTCGGTCAACGACAGCTATCAGCAGGAGCGGAGTCTGAGATTCTCCTCCGTGCAGGATCTGCTGCATCACATCCGGCCCGGCTCGTTTATAGACAAGGTCGATCTGAAGCAGGCCTACCGCTCTGTCGGCATCCACCCGGACGATCAGGCGTTGACGGGCCTCAGCTGGTGTTTCGCAGCTGACACCGAATCCTCGGCGTTCAAATCGACACAATTGACGGCACACTGTCGCTGCCCATGGACAAGACCGCCAGCACCAGGGATTTGCTGAAGGACTGCCTCTCCCCTGAGATCGTCAAGCTCAAGCGGCTGGAGAGGCTGGCCGGGAAGCTGTGCTGGTTGGGCCAGATCAACAAACTGCTGCGTCCATTTCTTCGCCCGCTTTTTGACCTCATCAGCGACGGTCGGGATCTCCGGCTGCCTCAAGAAGCTCGCGAGCTGCTGCAATGGTGGCTGCAGGCAGTGGATTCGCTGCCACCTACGCCGCTGCATCCGCGCTTTCATCAGTTGGTAGCCATCGAGCCCGACAGCACCTCCGAGGGCGCCGCTGGCATCGTAAGCGGCACCCGCTTCAACGACTGGGTGTACTTCAGCTGGGAGCACGACTTTGAGTCAGAGTTCAAAGACCTCCACATCAACTACAAGAAGGCCCTGGCTCCGCTCCTCACCATCCTGCGCTTCCACGAGCAGCTCAGCAACAGCCGGGCGGTGGTCTACTCCGACAGCACGGCTGCAGTCGGCATGATCAACAAGCTGTCCTGCAGGCATCCATCGCTTATTCGAATCTACCAGACGGTGGCCCTCCTGTGCCTCGAATCTGGGATCCAGCTACAGGCGTTTCATCTTCCCGGTCACATGCAGCTCACTAGCGACTCGGCCTCTCAGATACTGAGCTCAAAGCATGAGCTCGTGAACTTTTGCTGTCGCCACTATGGCTCTCTGTGTGTCTGTCCTACTGAATTTGTCTCGCACACCATCTCTGCCGCGTCCTGCACCACTCTTCTTTCACAGGTCGCAGCCGCGCTCCCCACCGCCACGCCGTGCCCATCCTGTGCCGCCTGTCGCTCGCACCCAGAACCCGGAAGTCGTATGCCAGCCACCTGCAGCTCTGGAGGGAGTTCTGTCGACAGCAGCGGGTCTTCCCCACGGCCGCATCGAAGTCAGACGTCTGCAACTTCACCGCCTTCCTTTTGGAGCGAGGCTGCGCCTCCTACTCAAGCGTGCAGACCAGCCTCAGCGCAGTGTCCTTCATCCACAGGGCGACGGCAGCACCGGACCCCACCAAGGACAACGCCCGACTGGCTCTCGTCTGCCGCGGAGCCCGACGCCTACTAAGCAGGCAGCCACGCAGGGCAGAGCCACTGCAGCCGCATCATCGCCGCCTGCTCTGCAACAGCCCTCTGATTCAGCAATTGCTGCCCCGGCGCCTCTTCGTGGCCTTCAAGGCTGCACTGCTGGTTGCCTGGTGGGGCGTCCGTCGTCTGGGCGAGCTTCTTCCGTCTACCGCTGGCGTTGCTTTGCGCCGCGGCGCGCTGTCGACCTGCCTCGGCAAACAAACCAACAAACAAACCAGTTCAAGGAGCGTCAGCTGCTGGTGTTCCTTCCGCAATGCACCGACTGCCCACCGATCTGCCCGGTCGCACCAGCCTCTCTTTGCTGTCCTGGGCGCCCGCAGAGTCCCGTTGGCTGCCTCGACCTTCATCCGGCTGCTCAAGCGGGGCCTGTCGATCTGCGGCATCCCTGCTGAGGAAAACATCTCTGGCCACAGTCTGCGCAGGGGCGGAGCCAGCGCCGCCTTCCGGGGTGGCCTCTCCGTGGCCGACATCCGCTGCCTTGGTGACTGGCGCTCCGATTCCGTCTTCCGCTATTTCCTGGACGATGCAGCTTTTGCCCGCAGGCGCTCCGCCGTCCAGCAGATTGCTGCTTCTATTAATTATCACTAACTTTCCCCGCTTCTTCTTTTTTCGGGGTTGGGGTCGCCTTCCCCACCTCGTCGCTGCTTTGTGCTCGCTGCCAACCCGCCGCCTTTGCCTTCCTTTTGCTGCTTGTGGGGTTGCGGGTTAGCCTGGATGCATGCATTATACATGTGTACATGTACCTTTACGATTTTTGTACACACACGCAACAAACCTTGTAATATGTATGGGAAAATATATATGTTATACACGTACGAGGGATACTCCAAAAGTTTTGCAATTCAACCACTTGCGCAAGTCGCACAATTTTTAAAATCAACCCTCTGTACAATAAACATGTACATAGTTCCCACCTCAATTTTCAAGTGAATTTATATACGCCTGCACAGCCCCCAGTCAAAGTCAGTGACTCCTTTGCTGTACAGCTGCAGCCATGGAATCGAATCGGCTACCACAATTTGGTACTGCCACAAGCAAAAGCTTACGGCGCTTGAGACTCATGCCGAGCTACTGGCAACCAAGGACAACTGAAGTTACGTTATATTGTCCTGCTGGCAACATTGGAGGCTCAAGCGCCGTCATATGCTACGGTTAATTACACGCTGGTACCGCGAGTTCCAGGCCGGCAGGACCAGCTTTTCTGACGACCCCCGGCCCGGGAGACCTCCGACAGCAGTGACGGAGGAAAACATCGCTGCAGTACAGGAGCTGATCCATCAGGATCCGCGAATCACCACGGACATGCTAGCTATGAATGTCGGCATTGGATCGGCAGCGGTCGATACGATTCTACACGATCACCTGAGAGTCAGGAAGCTTTGTGCCCGATGGATACCCCACATCCTGACAGATGCTCAGAAACAGACCCGCATGGAGTTCTGTCAGTTTCTCATCGATCGATATGAGCACGGGAGCCATCAGCGCCGCTCTGAGGTCATCACTGGTGATGAGACGTTTCTGTATCATTTTGGCATCGAAACAAAGCGCAGCAGTGCAGAGTGGGTGCCGGAAGGTGGGCAACAACCCCTGAAAGCAAGGCGGTCCCTGTCCCAGGGCAAGCGAATGTTCTTCTTTGACTCACAAGGCGTGGTGGCGATGGTGAAGCTGGAGGGTCAAGCTACAGTCACTGCTCGATGGTACACTGAAGAGTGCTTGCCAGTCGTGATCCAGAGGGCACCAGGGAAGGGAATGCGAGGGCGGAAGCATTTCAACGCTGCCACACCCGCCCTTTCAAAAAGTCTCTCAGGGGGCGCAGGTTTCAGTCCGACGAGGAGCTGGAGCAGGCGGCGAAGGAGGCGATTGACGGCATCCCAATTGAAGAGATCCAGGGCCTCATGAACAAGTGGCTCGGACGAGCGCACAAGTGTTTGCAGTTCCGAGGAGCCCGCCTACTTTGAAGGATTGTAATAGAAAAGTTTGGCTGAATTAACTTTAAATAGTCGAATTGCAAAACTTTTAGAGTATCCCTCGTATACGAGTATGTATAAGACGAGCTGATTTTTTGCATAAATTGTCACTATACATAATCATCTTTCTACCAATCAAATTTAATATGCTTAATGAGGGCGGGCTGTACTCGCATTGATTATTGATTATTGGACGGCACGGAACCCTCATCCCGTACAGTGCATGTATGCAGTGACTTACTAATGCAAGTAGAAATGACATTTACACTCATACCTATATATGTTGTTCCCACCCTCAATCTTCCCCATTCTTTTCTAATTCCTAGCTCTCGATCCTACATGTATTTTCTCGTAATTTTCTGTCTCCGCGGCCCCATGTATTAAATTTCTTTTCTTTCTCATAGTTTTCAGTTTTCTGGCGCCTGATATGAACTCTCGATCAGCTTTTCGAGTTAGGGTATAGCAACAAGAAGCTCGCAGTCGATCAATCAGAAAGTTCGATATGCGGTTTAACAAATCGCTTTAACCTCGATCAGCTGCTCATAAGAATCCACTAGAGCAATTCTCGGAAAAATGGTTCCGATTTAAGACAGTTTTCCTGCCCGGAACTCAAATTAGGTCTCACCTTCTGTCCCGCTGCACTCAACCGTCTTCTGTATAAACACTGGCCAGTCACATTTCACGGCAGAAGCCAGCGTGTAGAAGTTTAATAATATACTCGGAATAATACATTTCCCGAACCTGTGTAGTTTTGCCTTGTGAGAACTACTGTAAAAAGCCCTCTCCGACCTTGCACGGTCAGTGCGATCTAGCCATCTAGTCCCAGAAGAGTTTTTTATTGTCTGTATGTATCTGTCTGTCAGTCTCTGTCTGTCTGTCTGTCTGCCTGTCTGTCTGCCTGTCTGTCTGTCTGTCTGTCTGTCAGTCTCTGTCTGTCAGTCTCTGTCTGTCTGTCTCTGTCTGTCTGTCTGTCTGTCTGTCTGTCTGTCAGTCTCTGTCTGTCAGTCTCTGTCTGTCTGTCTCTGTCTGTCTGTCTGTCTCTGTCTGTCTGTCTGTCTGTCTGTCTTTCTGTCTGTCTGTCTCTCCGTCTCTGTCTGTCTGTCTCTGTCTGTCTGTCTGTCTCTGTCTGTCAGTCTCTGTCTGTCAGTCTCTGTCTGTCTTAGTTTCTATCTGTCTGTCTGTCTGTCTGTCTGTCTGTCTGTCTCTGTCTGTCTGTCTGTCTGTCTCTGTCTGTCAGTCTCTGTCTGTCTGTCTGTCTGTCTGTCTGTCTTAGTTTTTTCAGTTTTTGTAATTTCAAAGCAATCTATTTATAAAAGCTTCAGAAGTCCTCGTGGCGTAATACTTGGAAATATTTTGCTTGATAGTCATATTTTATAGTTTTGTTTGCTATTTCACTACTAGCTATAGTAGCACGACAAGTGTAGATATAGATAGAACATTTTATTAAAAAATTGAATTAGCAGTTCCGATAAGTTTAGTTTCCCATTTTGATAAGGTAAAATGTTTATGCATTCAGTGCAGTGACACCCTTATCACAATTTAATTAACTTTTTTACATCGAAACATTTTATCATATGAGGTTACAAAAACAGCACCAAATCAGACACGGAATTTGCTAATCTACATGCTCGAGTACTTGCTCACCACGGTGATTAATTAATTAAGCGGCAGAATCTGGCAGCTGCAAGGTGTTGTGTAATTCCTTCAGAGACAAGCTTGCAGTAAGAAAGAATTGAATATTTTGGTAGATTCTCTTATGAAGAGATTCGAATGTAAAGGGTGAAACGGGATTCTCCAGGTCTGTACAGGGACTAAATCTTTAATGAAATTGTGAATGTTTGCCGCCTCAATATTCTACCCTAATACTTCCATTGTTTCCATTCAGCTAATTAAAAATGCAAATGTATCATAATTTTGAACCATGAACTGAAGAGAGTTATTCTTACAAAAATAATTTGATACCACACTCAGCCATCAATCAGTTGGTGTTGCAAAATGCTATACATAAAAATTCAAGTCAGAAGATGCTGTAAGCTGCATCAGCAGTGTCTCCAGGCAAACTCAAAGAGCTCAAAGGACAGAAGCAGTAGAGAGTATTAGCCCGCAGCCATGGCTGTGCAGGATGAGACTTACTTCGTATAACATTATTTGCAGGAAATGGGATAAACAAGCGCTGCTGCTCCCAAGCCAGCTCGAATAGGGGGAGAGCAGGACTCGAAGGGAAGGAGCTCCTGAAATGATTTATTGTTTATAGTGTTTGAAGCTTCACGGGGGATCAGGGATGCCGTGACGCACACTTGCAGTGCCGCGCTATCGTTCATCGAATCGGGAGATATGGAGCTGAGGGACAGCGGGCTTTGATGCCCGACCGATGCCTGATGCCTGTCTCCTGTAGTGTCTCAGTGTCTCCTGTAGTGTCTCAGTGTCTTTACTTCAGTGTCTCAGTGTCTCCTGTAGTGTCTCAGTGTCTCCTGTAGTGTCTCAGTGTCTTTACTTCAGTGTCTCAGTGTCTCCTGTAGTGTCTCAGTGTCTCCTGTAGTGTCTCAGTGTCTTTACTTCAGTGTCTCAGTGTCTCCTGTAGTGTCTCAGTGTCTCCTGTAGTGTCTCAGTGTCTCCTGTAGTGTCTCAGTGTCTCCTGTAGTGTCTCAGTGTCTCCTGTAGTGTCTCAGTGTCTCCTGTAGTGTCTCAGTGTCTCCTGTAGTGTCTCAGTGTCTCCCGTAGTGTCTCAGTGTCTCCTGTAGTGTCTCAGTGTCTCCTGTAGTGTCTCAGTGTCTCCTGTAGTGTCTCAGTGTCTCCTGTAGTGTCTCAGTGTCTCCTGTAGTGTCTCAGTGTCTCCTGTAGTGTCTCAGTGTCTCCTGTAGTGTCTCAGTGTCTCCTGTAGTGTCTCAGTGTCTCCTGTAGTGTCTCAGTGTCTCCTGTAGTGTCTCAGTGTCTTTGCTTCAGTGTCTCAGTGTCTTTGCTTCAGTGTCTCAGTGTATCCTGTAGTGTCTCAGTGTCTTTGCTTCAGTGTCTCAGTGTCTCCTGTAGTGTCTCAGTGTCTTTGCTTCAGTGTCTCAGTGTCTCCTGTAGTGTCTCAGTGTCTTTGCTTCAGTGTCTCAGTGTCTCCTGTAGTGTCTCAGTGTCTCCTGTAGTGTCTCAGTGTCTCCTGTAGTGTCTCAGTGTCTCCTGTAGTGTCTCAGTGTCTTTGCTTCAGTGTCTCAGTGTCTCCTGTAGTGTCTCAGTGTCTCTTGTAGTGTCTCAGTGTCTCTGCTTCAGTGTCAGGGTAATGTCAAATTTCATAGATATTTGAGGAGTCAGCTTTTAAACTGAAGAAAATAAGTAACTGCAGTGGAAAGGTCAGTACACAGAATACTGTATTCTGTGGGTCTGTATTTATGTTTCGAACGCTAGAGCAATGATAATAGGGACATGCATTTTAGCTCATTACATTTCGTAATAATAATAACCAATATTTGTGAACATCAGAAATGCAGAAAAATACGAATAAGCTTCAATAGTTAAGCATCAGGAGCAAAAAATGACGATTTAAACACCGCATTGGTGGGCGCTGGGTTGTCAGGTCCAGTTTCAAATTGACTCAACTGTTGGTGTTGCCAATAGCAACCAAAAGAATTTAGCAAAGTTCAATTTTTTCTGGGCGGGTTTCACATTTTTATTGGTTTACGGTTAATCAAGCAACATAATTATGGTGAAACATTTTTCTTTGGGTATATTTTTCCTAGAAATTGAGTTCCTCTCCACTTTGACTGTCAGTCATGCATGACGCGCAGAAATGCACATGTCGTTACACAGACGTGAACGTGAGATTCTTCATTTTAAACGTGAGATTCTTCATTTTAAACGTGAGATTCTTCATTTTAAACGTGAGATTCTTCATTTTAAACGTGAGATTCTTCATTTTAAACGTGAGATTCTTCATTTTAAACATGAGATTCTTCATTTTAAACGTGAGATTCTTCTTTTTAAACGTGAGATTCTTCAATTTCGGGTAAAGCGGTTGAGATTGTTCGATGGCGCAGTGACGAATATTGGTGCTGGTGGTGCTGCTGCTGTTGCTGTTGCTGCACTGTTGCCAGCCTTCCAGTTGAGGCAACCGCAGGGGCTTCCGGCGGGGTTCGTCGACCGAATACGTCATATCCCGGAGGCGGGGTCGGCAGCAACCGCAGGAGCTGCTGCTGCTGCTGCTGCTGCTGCTGTCCCTGCAGTCCGGCTTCATCAGCCAGCGGCTCGTAGTCAAATCCACCGGCGGCATCCACCGTGGCAAACAGCAGGCTGGCGAAGGCGTGCACGCAAGCGGCCAGCAGGAGGGCGGCCAGGACCACGGTCGACACCATCTGCACCGCGGACCGGGAGCTGCTGGCCAGGAGGTGCAGCGAAGACAATGGAGACGAAGGATCGTCTGCAATAACGGAGTTTGAGTTGGGTTAGAGAGACGATTTCTTAGTTTGGCGTCATTAAAACATCTAATTTGGGTCACATGGATCACCTGAGGATAAACTTTAGCGCTGGCACGACCACTCATTTGAGGCTTAAGTGCTCCCATGAGGGCCAACCCCCCAAGGCGCAGTGAAGTGTACATGCCTAACGATAATATAAAGTTAGGGCCGCTGTACACTCCTGTGTGAGTGTATGCCTGCTCAGGGGAGTCGGCGGAATGGGCAGCAATGCCTCTCGCCGGTTGTGTGTCTATGTCACTTAAAGTGCGCCAGTGTGCACACAACCCCCTGCCTCTAATAAAAAAACATGGGGTGACCAAGCATCAACTGAAGGCTGCGTACGGCTGTTCAGTCCAAGGACTGGGGGGTCGCCACACACCCTCAGTTACCCCAGCTAATGCTGGCACCCATTTTACAGCTGGGTGAACTGAAGCAATGCATAGCTGTTAAGTGTCTTGCTCAAGGACACAAATTGCTCCGAGTGGGTCGGGAATCGAACCCCCGACCTTTCAGTCGTAAGTCCGACGCTCTGACCACTAGGCTACAACTCTCCTGACAGTAAGAAGGTCACCAAAGCCTTATCGGTGCAGCGGCTCACCAGTGGCCGAGCTGCTGATGTTCTTCCCGGACACGGGCAAGAAGTTGCAGACTCTGTCATCGAATCGCAGTAATCTGGCGCTGATGCTGGCATCGGCAAGGCCGTCGTCGGGGCCGCTGCACAGCGAGGCCGCCTCCGGGCTGCCGGGCGGTGCGAGGCGGCAGGCTTGGGCCGAGTAAGCCGAGTCCAGGAATTTCTGCACAGGGGATTCAATGAGGAAAAATAATTTTTGCCATGGGATTTTTCGAAGAAAGTAGTTGATATTGCTTCGCATTCAGCTGAATAGCCTGGTTTGAGGTATGGTGAAGTCATCGAAGTCGGACGATTCCAGGAAACTGGTCTTTTCGATTCGATTTTCGATCCTAGATCGGAGAATCTTGGAAACTCGGTATGAGATTCTAGGAAAACCTGATCGGATTTCCAGGAAACTCGGTATGAGATTCTAGGAAAACCTGATCGGATTTCCAGGAAACTCGGCATGAGATTCTAGGAAACCTGATCGGATTTCTAGGAAACTCGGTAAGAGATTCTAGGAAAACCTGATCGGATTTCTAGGAAACTCCGCATGAGATTCTAGGAAAGTTGATTTTGAATTTTAGGAACCCTTATTTTGAATTCTAGGAAGCGTGTCTTTTAGATTCTTAAAAACATACTTCGAGATTCAATAAAAATCAACCAGAGAAAGGAACTTGATGTTAGTCTCTAGGAAAACTTGACTTGTGTTTCTTGGAAAATCGGATCGGATGTCTAGGCAACTTTGTGTGAGATTCTAAGAAAGTTGATGATTTTAAATTTTAGAAACATCCATTTAAGATTCTAGGAAAGTTAGATAATTTTTTAAACTCGATGTGCGATTCTAAGAAAATTAAGAAATTCGATGAGGATTCTGGGAAACTTTGAGATTCTAAGAATCTTTGCTTCAAATTCGAGCTGTGGCAGGCGGTGGTCGGAGACTGTCAAGACGTTGACGCTGATGAAATCCAAGACGACTCACCCAGTCGAAGGCGAACCGGGACACCAGCTGCAGCAGCCGCGACGCCTCGGTCCGGCTGTCCTTCTTCAACCGGCCGAGAAATTCCGGCCGATTCAGCCGCTCCGCCTGCCGGCTGCTCAGCGCCGACCAGTCGGCGGCTGCCCGACTCAAAATCGACGCCGGCTTCGCCTCGCTGTTGCCGTTAAGCAGCAGCGAGTCGATGGCGCCACCGCGGCGGAGCAGGCAGAGCAGCAGGAGCGCGACGAGGGCCGCGGCGAGGCCGCACAGGAAGGCCAAGTAGTGACCGGACATCAGGCAGGACTCGCGGATCTGCCGGCACCGGTTCGACTGCAGAATCGGGTGGCGTGACTAACTGACACTGACTAACTAACTAACTAACTAACTAACTAACTAACTAACTAACTAACTAACTAACTAACTAACTAACTAACTAACTAACTAACTAACTAACTAACTAACTAACTAACTAGCTAACTAACTAACTAGCTAACTAACTAACTAACTAACTAACTAACTAACTAACTAACTAACTGACTAACTAACTAACTAACTAACTAACTAACTAACTAACTAACTGACTAACTAACTAACTAACTAACTAACTAACTAACTAACCAACTAGTTAACTAACTAATTAACTAACTTTAACTCACCTGTCGTAGACTGTGTCGATCCTGCTGACTGCGTGGCTGCAGCTGCAGCTGTCCTTGACGTCGCTTCGATGAAGCTCCCTGCTTCTGTTGACTTGCAGAAATTTTTCCGAACGATTTCGTCCTGGCGGCAGGAGCGGCCAGCGCGATAGCGATGCGGCCGTAGCAGATCTGCCTGACGGTGGCCACGGTGCGGTGAACCCGGTACACCAGCAGCAGCAAGTCGAGCGCCAGCAGCAGCAGACGGAGCCGCACTATGGGGTCCCAAGCTGTGGCAGATGACTTTTTTGAGTCGCTGTTGGACTCTGCAGAGCTGTTCGGCTTTGTTGAGCCGTCAGTTGCTGCCACCGGTGAATCGTCGTTGCTGCTAAAATAGCGATGCGAGTCGCCCAGGGGAGACTCGGGCAGCGATGAGGCCTGAGGCGAGATGGCGGCCAGGTTGAGGCTGGGACTGGAGAACTTCAGGTTGCCGTATCGGGGCACCATCTGGTTGAACCTGAGTGCGGATGAGTTCAGATCAGATTTTTGGAACGGCTAAGTTCAGATGATAGTAATAATAATAATAAAATAATTAACTACACCTGCCCAAATGAGCAGATGTGCAACCGACAGCTCAGCCGCAGCTATTGTGAGGCGCATCTGGCTGCGTACGGCTGTTCAGTCCAAGGACTGGGGGGGTCGCCACACACACCCTCAGTTACCCCAGCTAATGCTGGCCACCCATTTTACAGCTGGGTGAACTGAAGCAATGCAGAGTTACGTGTCTCTTGCTCAAGGACACAAATTGTTTCAGTTGGATCGAGAATCGAACCCCCGTAGTTGAATCAGGTGATGACACGGACAACTTTAGTAGGACACTAGATTATCTTAGGAATTAGCTGCAGACCGGTAAGGAACGCGTACACTGTTTTCTAGTATGCCCTAGAGTGACAGCTGATTCTTCTCGACCAGAATTTGTCTATGGGCGAAACCCCCCATTCGGATCTCCGGCATGTTTCTAAGAAAATCGAGTTCAGCGGCTGAACGCACTTATTCCACAGCAGCGTGGGCAGCAGGTGCATCTCCTCAGCCGTCGTGTCCTCCAAGAACGTCATAAAATCCACGTCGCGCTTCCTTAGCAACGACGGCCGTTGCTGAAATCCGTAGAGCGACTCAACGAAGAAGTGGCTGCGATTGAAGATGCCCAGGGGAAACGCGAGCCACGGGTTGGCGTAGGCGGCCCGCACCCGGTCACCGTAGGAGTCGTAGCGGCGCTCGATGCGGCCCTGCAGGCGGTCGAGCTGGTCAGCCAGGTAGCCGTCCACCTCCGCGGTGAACGCCGCGTGCTCCGAGGCGAGTCTCCGTTCCAGCTGGCGTCGGATGGACTTGTCGCCAACGAACCTGGCCAGGGCCTGCTTGTCCACGGCGGCGGCGAAGTCTTTGGCGAGGTCGGCCAAGCCGGAGCTGAGCACTCGGTCGCAGGCGGCGCGCATGTCGACGAGGTGGCGCAGCTGCCGGTTGAGCTCAGAGTTGGCGATCCGTTCCAGACGGTCGAGCTCGACAGACAGGGCGGCGCCGCCCCAGGCTGTCGTGGGCTCCGAAGACGCCGCAGGCGGTGGCCGACTTGCCGCTGAATAGCTGGAGTCGGTCAGAGCCAGAGCGATGGCTGCCACAGCTGAAAAGCTGAAGCAGAGACAGTAGCAAATCCGGCCAGTCGTGTAGATCAAAGCGGCCGCTTTCCGTTGCCATGGCAACTTGTTGCTACGGTACTGCCGCCTCTCCTGCTGCTGCTGCAGGTCGAGCTGCTGTTCCAGAACTTGCTGGCGAACTGCGGCAACTGTAGCAGCGGAGGCGGCCGCTGGCGGTCTGCTTCTGCAGCAAACTCGAACCAGAAGCAGCAGGCCCAGCAGCAGCAGATAGGCCAAGCCCAGGCCTCCTAAAAGCGGCAGAAACATGGACGCGGCGGACAAGCCAGCCGAAGCCAGAGATGGAAAACTTGAGACTTTTGTCTGCTTTTTCTTCTGCTTCTTTCGGTCTTCCGATCGTTGCAGTCTGAGTCTGCTCAAATGGATCCGGGATCTCTGCTTGCAGTCGTCCACATCCACTTCGATATCAGCGTCCGGGATGGCCGAGGAGGCGGCCGATGACGATGAGGCAGAAGGAGCTTGGAAGCTGAAGTGGAACTCGGCCTGGAAGCGGTTTTCCGCGCGCACAATCCAGTCCTGGCGGAACAGCAGGGCGCGTTGGCGACGTCCTTGACTTGCACCGACAGGTAGGCTGGGTTGACAGGACGAAACCTGGGTGGGAGTTTTGTGTCTATCAATGCATATCATGCGTATATTAAACTGTTTATCTTGCTAATGTGCTATCATGCGGTGTGTTTGTCTGTTTATCAATGTGTTTATGAAGCTGATTGTGAATTTATCGATGTGTTTATTGAAGCTTATAGACAGTTCATCAATGTGTTTATTGAAGCTGATTGTGAATTTATCAATGTGTTTATTGAAGCTTATAGACAGTTCATCAATGTGTTTATTGAAGCTGATTGTGAATTTATCAATGTGTTTATTGAAGCTTATAGACAGTTCATCAATGTGTTTATTGAAGCTGATTGTGAATTTATCAATGTGTTTATTGAAGCCTATTGTGAGTTAATCGTTGTGTTTATTGAAGTTTATCGATGTGTTTATTGTAGCTTTTTGTTAATTTACCAACTTGTTTATTGAAGTTTATTTTCAGTTTATCGATTGCTAGGAATCTCCCTGCCTCAATAATTTCAATTGTTGAACTTGCAGATCTGATTGCAATTAGCCAGGCCACTGACCAACACAGAATTCCACCTGGAATAAGTATAATAGACGGATTAAGACAGTCCCAGCCTTAATATTTGCAGACTCGATCGATCACCTGCTCAGACTTAAGCCCCCCCCCTAGCGAGATTTCGGATCAACTTTCAAAGGC
Organism: Macrostomum lignano; assembly: GCA_002269645.1. Lineage (NCBI taxonomy): Eukaryota > Metazoa > Platyhelminthes > Macrostomidae > Macrostomum > Macrostomum lignano. The sequence continues at coordinate 6,538 of NIVC01001054.1, read as the reverse complement.
CATCGAGGAGGTGGTCTGCTTTGGAGTGAGCAAATCTACAATGCAATCAAATTTTGATCGAATTCAACACCTCTGACTGCCTGCCGGGTCATCCGTGACATTTCTCGCGGCAGACATCGATCCTGGAGCGCTAGGATCCCCACTGCGTCCTGACTCCCACAATCATTAGATGTTATTTTAGTTGCCATCTACCGGAGAGTATAGAGCCTTCGCCAGGGGCTTGCGGACTAATATCTTTATGTATATCTGGGATTAGGGATTGCAGATAAGCGGGTGTAGTAGCTACGGAGAAACCCTCAGTCCGCCAAACTTTCTTCGAGCGAGACAAGTTTCTCCAATTCGAGTCTGCTTGAGGAAGCACTTTGTTGGCACCTTGGTTAACCCGAGAGAGGCTGCTACGCAAATGCGGGCCTACAAAGTGCAGGCAAAATGCCCGATGCCTCCACTGGCAAACTTGTTAGCCTCAAACCCGCACTCCGAAGTGGGGGGGGGTGCGAACAGGTCTCCATGGCAACCAAGACAAACTCAAGTTCTCTGGTCTCGCGCTTCCCGCTCTCGTGACCGGGACATTCACGCCTGCCGGGCCGCCAGGGATGTTTTTCGAAGAAAATGGGATTTCTCGTATGGCTTCAATTATTTTTCAACCACCTGTTGGTTTTTCAGGCTCGCCATGAATACGGCTTCCACTGCTGGGCAATTTCCGTGGAAAGCAGATTTCCAATTTTTAAGGCGCAAATTCAAATATTTTCCTTCATGAGTCTCACATCCTGTTTATTGTCCTGTTTCTCCCCACCCCCGTTTCTCTCACCCTTTCTCACACCCCGTTCTCACCCCGTTTCTCTCACCCCATTAATCTCACTCTCACACCCTCGTTTCTCTCACCCCATTAATCTCACCCCGTTTCTCTCACCCCATTAATCTCACCCGTTTCTTCTCACCGTTTCTCTCCCTCCGTTTCTCTCTCGTTTCTCTCACCCCGTTTCTCTCACCCCGTTTCTCTCACCCCGTTTCTCTCTCTCCGTTTCTCTCCCTCCGTTTCTCTCACCCCGTTTCTCTCACCCGTTTCTCTCACCCCATTTGTCTCACCCCATTTCTCTCACCCGTTTCTCTCACCCCTTTCTCACCCCATTTTTCTCACCCGTTTCTCTCCCTCCGTTTCTCTCCCTCCGTTTCTCTCACCCCGTTTCTCTCACCCATTAATCTCACCCCGTTTCTCTCACCCAGTTTCTCTCACCCCGTTTCTCTCACCCCGTTTTTCTTACCCCATTTCTTCACCCCGTTTCTCTCACCCCGTTTCTCTCACCCGTTTCTCTCCTCCGTTTCTCTCCCTCCGTTTCTCTCACCCCGTTTCTCTCACCCCGTTTCTCTCACCCCATTTGTCTCACCCATTTCTCTCACCCGTTTTCTCTCACCCCATTTTTCTCACCCCATTTTCTCACCCCGTTTCTCTCCCTCCGTTTCTCTCCCTCCGTTTCTCTCACCCCATTTCTCTCACCCCATTTCTCTCACCCCGTTTCTCTCACCCCATTTGTCTCACCCCATTTCTCTCACCCCGTTTCTCTCACCCCATTTGTCTCACCCCATTTCTCTCACCCCGTTTCTCTCACCCCATTTGTCTCACCCATTTCTCTCACCCCGTTTCTCTCACCCATTTTTCTCACCCCATTTTTCTCACCCCGTTTCTCTCCTCCGTTTCTCTCTCTCCGTTTCTCTCACCCGTTTCTCTCACCCCATTTCTCTCACCCGTTTCTCTCACCCCATTTTTCTCACCCATTTTTCTCACCCGTTTCTAGTTCCTTGTTTTTACAGCCCCGTTTTTCTCATTAGATTTTCATTTCATTTCTCGCCACTACATTTTCTACTTCCCATGTCCAAATCAAACCAAAGTGATTTATTACAGAAATCAGGCCTCGTATTTTCAGCTGGGGATTTCAATTTAATCTTAGCGGCGGGTTACGAGCGTACTCTCAGAACTTGTTATTCTTGCTTCCCATTGACATGCCCGCCTGCGCACCTGGCTAAGGAGATGATGCCTGTACCAACTTACAGATGATAAATCATCACTGGATTATGAACTAAAAATCCTCAAGTATTCTAAATAACAATTTTTAATCTCCCACAGGCCGGGTTAGAAAAGTGCCGATGCTTGTAAGGCAGAGCGGTCATCGGACTTCAGAAATGTGAAGTCCGCTTGGAACTTGATGGTTAATGGAATATCATGGAATCCAGAACTGGTTCGGACTGGGGATTAAGGGTCCGATCTGTTTAGTAAATCGGAAAGGAAAGACTTTAATCTGAGGATATCAGCGAAGGCTTCCTGTAACAACAGTATTTTATAACTTGACCCCTGTGTGTTTTGCATTTTTGAATTCTACACAATTCGGTGTACGCATTAGTAGGCATAATACTTTCCCAATTTATTTTGCTATTCTGCCGATATTGAAAGAAACGCTTGATTGACGTTAATTGACATAGGAACTGGTTTTCGGTTTGAGACAGATTCGGAGTGAATTATTCAGTGTGACTCATTTGGAGTGACAAATTCAGAGTGACACAATCAGAGGAACAAATTCAGAGTGACACGATCAGAGTGACAAACTTAAGAGACATGTTGGATTAAAGAGACATATTCATAATAAAAAACTTTGATTAAATCATTCAGAGTAACATATTTAGAGTACAACATTCAGATTGACTCTTTCGGAGTGGCTTATTTAGATGACAAATTCGGTGTGACACAGTTAGAGTAACATATTTAGAGTAAAACATTCAGATTGACTCTTTCGGAGTGGCTTATTTAGATGACAAATTCGGTGTGACACAGTTAGAGTGACATATTCAGAGTGACATATTCAGAGTGACACATTCAGAGTGACACATTCAAAGTGACACATTGAGCTTGACACATTCAGAGTGACACATTCAGAGTGACACATTGAGCTTGACACATTCAGAGTGACACATTCAGAGTGACACATTGAGCTTGACACATTCAGAGTGACACATTCAGAGTGACTCATTTGGAGTGGCTTATTTAGATGACAAATTCAGTGTGACACAGTTAGAGTGACATATTCAGAGTGACATATTCAGAGTGACACATTCAGAGTGACACATTCAAAGTGACACATTGAGCTTGACACATTCAGAGTGACACATTCAGAGTGACACATTGAGCTTGACACATTGAGCTTGACACATTCAGAGTGACACATTCAGAGTGACACATTGAGCTTGACACATTCAGAGTGACACATTCAGAGTAACTCATTTGGAGTGGCTTATTTAGATGACAAATTCAGTGTGACACAGTTAGAGTGACACATTCAGAGTGACATATTCAGAGTGACACATTCAGAGTGACACATTCAGAGTGACACATTGAGCTTGACACATTCAGAGTGACACATTGAGCTTGACACATTCAGAGTGGCTTATTTAGATGACAAATTCAGTGTGACACAGTTAGAGTGACACATTCAGAGTGACATATTCAGAGTGACACATTCAGAGTGACACATTCAGAGTGACACATTGAGCTTGACACATTCAGAGTGACACATTCAGAGTGACACATTGAGCTTGACACATTCAGAGTGACACATTCAGAGTGACACATTGAGCTTGACACATTCAGAGTAACACATTCAGAGTGACATATTGAGCTTGACACATTCAGAGTGACACATTCAGAGTGACTCATTTGGAGTGGCTTATTTAGATGACAAATTCAGTGTGACACAGTCAGAGTGACACATTCAGAGTGACACACTGAGCTTGACACATTCAGGGTGACACATTCAGAGTGACACACTCAGAGTGAGAAAGTCAGAGTGACACATTCTGAGTGACACATTCAGACGGAGAGACACATTCAGAGTGACACATTCAGAGTAACAAAGTCAGAGTGATACATTCAGAGTGACACATTCTGAGTGACACATTCTGAGTGACACATTCAGACGGAGAGACACATTCAAAGTGATACATTCAGAGAGACACATTCAGAGTGACACTGTTGGAGAGATACAGTTAGAGTGACACATTCAGCTTGACACATTCAGAGTGACACATTCAGAGTGACACATTCAGAGTGACACATTCAGAGTGACACAATAAGAGTGACAAAGTCAGCGTGACACACTCGAATCTTTAGTAAACCTGTAACACGGACAATCAGACGGTCAGCACTAACCGGTGATGCTGAGGTTCCACCTTCCGATGCCGACGCCTCCGTCCGGGTGGTCGGCCAGTCCAGTTCCGGGTTCCAGCTGTCCCTCGGGCGTCTGCAGCAGCACGTTGTCGCCCAAGTCGGAATTGGAGCAGAAATAGTCGCGAAGCAGCGAGGATTCGTTGGCTGAGGGAAGGGGCGGAGGGCGGGTTGGATCTCTAAATGAAAGGAAAAAAGAGACAGCGACGGGCAGGCGGTTGGCCCCGGCTTGGAGCACTAAACGCAGCGTCTGGAGTAGCCATTGGCCAGAACTTTATAACTTCAACACAATCGATAAAAAATTCTTTAACTTTCGAATCGACTTTTAATAAGATTGCTTTCGTAGCGTGTCTAAAGGTAAACGGTAAAGAAATTCATAAATTGTAGACTGGAATGGAGGGTGAGATAGACTGGAATGGAGGGTGAGATAGACTGGAATGGAGGGTGAGATAAACTGGAATGGAGGGTGAGATAGACTGGAATGGAGGGTGAGATAGACTGGAATGGAGGGTGAGATAGACTGGAATGGAGGGTGAGATAGACTGGAATGGAGGGTGAGATAGATTGGAATGGAGGGTGAGATAGATTGGAATGGAGGGTGAATAGACTGGAATGGAGGGTGAGATAGACTGGAATGGAGGGTGAGATAGACTGGAATGGAGGGTGAGATAGACTGGAATGGAGGGTGAGATAGATTGGAATGGAGGTGAGATAGATTGGAATGGAGGGTGAGATAGACTGGAATGGAGGGTGAGATAGACTGGAATGGAGGGTGAGATAAACTGGAATGAAGGGTGAGATAGATTCGAATGGAGGGTGAGATAGATTGGAATGGAGGGTGAGATAGACTGGAATGGAGGGTGAGATAGACTGGAATGGAGGGTGAGATAAACTGGAATGAAGGGTGAGATAGACTGGAATGGAGGGTGAGATAGACTGGAATGGAGGGTGAGATAGACTGGAATGGAGAGTGAGATAGACTGGAATGGAGGGTGAGATAGACTGGAATGGAGGGTGAGATAGACTGGAATGGAGGGTGAGATAGACTGGAATGGAGGGTGAGATAGACTGGAATGGAGGGTGAGCTAGACTGGAATGGAGGGTGAGATAGACTGGAATGGAGGGTGAGATAGACTGGAATGGAGGGTGAGATAGACTGGAATGGAGGGTGAGATAGACTGAAATGGAGGGTGAGCTAGACTGGAATGGAGGGTGAGATAGACTGGAATGGAGGGTGAGATAGACTGGAATGGAGGGTGAGATAGACTGGAATGGAGGGTGAGATAGACTGGAATGGAGGGTGAGATAGACTGGAATGGAGGGTGAGATAGACTGGAATGGAGGGTGAGACTAAGTAATAATGGCAGGGAATCCGATCGAACCACAGTCGCTCACGCGCACCCTGCTCTGCTCCCAAAAGCCCCCCGAACGCCCACAAAAAGCTTCAATTGCTCCAACTGATTACCGGTCACGACTTCGGGCCTCGGTGTGAAACAAACAAGCAAAAAATTGGCGAAATCATTCTGTCCATCCTTGATGGGCAAGGCCGGAGGGGAGGTGGAAAAACCTGGTGCGAATGGGGGGGGGTTATGACTCGTGCGTTGTGTGTTTGTTGGCGCCACGCAGTGTGTCAATCAGATGCAGCCGGGTGGCACAATTACTGTGCCAGTTCAGCCCGCAGCCTGCAGTACCGCAGTCTTTCACCCGTTTCCAACACGTTGATCCCCGCTGCGTAGCAACACCGATCCGCGGAACAAGAAGGACAATCATGCTCCGCCGAGTTCCCTCGAGTGCAAAAAAAGATTTTTTCAATTTTATCTTCTTCGATTGAAATGATAAAATCTGGACAAACGCTGGCGAAGCAGAGTTCGATTGAAAAGTTCGTTTGATTGCACTTGGCAGGTGTCAGGTGCAGTTTTGCCATTGCAGAGAAATTAACGTCCAAAAAGGCCGTCCTGAATTGCCTGATTGCTTTGCAGTTTTGGACCACAACGCCTCTTAAGACTTGCTTGGTTTAAGGACACACGGAATGGCCGAAAAAATTGAAGACGGATAAATCTGCTATCAAGTTTCGAACTTGTGCCCACTACGATTCTTTTCTAGACTTTTTTTGCAACTTAGTAGACGAGATTCGTAGAATTCACAGCATCTCCTTCAAGGTGCGCATTGTTGTCACAGCTGCGGGCATCCGAGGACCTCCAGCTGTGTTTGCTGAATTCTGCATTCGATTAATCCCCGCGAGCTTTCTGTTATTCCAAAAAGTTTTCTTTCTTCCCTATGAAACCAAATATCGATAGAAGAGAGGCACCGTAGATGCTGTGTTTTTTT